>CM040243.1:182931885-183129786 GCA_022545495.1 Chrysanthemum lavandulifolium | reverse complement strand
AAGTTTTGAAACATAATAAAGTTTTTGTTACATTTGCGATGACACACTAATATTTTTGATACACATTTTTAATGACAAATAGTTTCATGATACATTTCTAGTGACACGGTATCGTTTGCAAAAATATAAGATCGTAAATATAAAAAGAGACAGATATTAATTCATTGACATACAATTTATTCATATTATAAGCAACAAATTAATTTATGACAATAATTAATTCAACGGTGGACAATAGTACACAAAGTACTGACACACTACTACAACATAGACAACACATAGACCTAAAAACTATTACTCCGTATTTAATTGTTGCATAAACCAATAGTAAAAAAACAATACATATACAAAAACTCTTTCTCCTACAAAATCTACTGAGATTTCAGTTAAATGGGTCATCAGGTATTCGCGGAGATTTGAGTCCCATAAGTCATCGATGAAGAACGTGATACTAGAACGAACATGTGTCACCATGGGAAATGAAAAACGGTCGATTAAATCTCCGGTAAGAAACATATGAAACCGATTTTCGGCAATATGTATCACCATGAGTATGGTATAGCGAAGTCACATGTGTATGAGAACTGACAGAAATCGATTTCCGACGAGAAACAAGGCGGTAACAAGTCTCAGGCGACAAGAGACATATCAATCCGATCTGGAAAAAATATCAGATCTAAAATGATGTGACCCCATCGGTGGTCGATATGAGATCCGGAGGTTATTTTGGCCGGCAAGGAAGTGGTGGAAGTAAATACACACGACTGGAAAAAACAAAGACTATTTCCGAAAAATTAATAAAAAAAACTGTGGGCTTGAGAATCATCACATGTAGCGGCGGCTATGGTCCAACCCAGAAAAACATAATCGAAATGCATCCATCGACTAGATTTTGGCTAGAAAAAAATTAGGTTGCGGCGGCAGCAAGGGTTTCTTACCCATAATATAGGTCGGTGGGGGTGTGGGGGCAAGGGATGTTTGTTGATGTAGTTACGACAGAGGTTGGTTTATTGATGGTTACCAGAATAAATGGATCTAGGTTGAGAGGTTGGGTAGTATATCTGTATTTCATGAATGGATGAGAGAAAATCATTTTTTATGAGAGAGAACATGAGGAAGAAAATACGCATATGATTTAATTAGTAGTATTGGTTAAAAGAGAGATTACTATAATACCCTTAATCATATATATATTTGACAAGCCTATATATATATATATACATACATACATACATTTATATACATACATTAGATCAAATAAGATCAAACTTAAAGTTGTTAAAATGAGATCCAACTAAATTTGATAAGCCTATATATATATATATATATATATATATATATATATATATATATATATATATATATATATATATATATATATATATATATATATATATATATATATATATATATATATATATATATATATATATATATATATATATATATATATATATATATATATATATATACACACACATACATACATACATACATACATACATTTATATACATACATTAGATCAAATAAGATCAAACTTAAAGTTGTTAAAATGAGATCCAACTAAAATTTGACAAGCCTAGGTGATACACTTTGATTAGAAGTGTAATGTGTATCAGGTTTTTGTATGTGTATCAGATTTTGAAATATTTATTAGTGTAATGTGTATCAGGTGTATTTCTAATCCAAACTCATGTATCATTTGGTTATTAATTGCTAAAATGTTAATTTGTATTAAAATATTATTTTTATGTGTATTATTGCTAAAATTGTTATTTATAAACGTTTTAGGGGTTTTTTAGACTTGATCTTATTTTTACAACTTTAAGTTTGATCTCACTTTAACTCTCCATATATATATATATATATATATATATATATATATATATATATATATATATATATATATATATATATATATAGAGAGAGAGAGAGTTAGGATCAAATAAGAAGATTACTTAAAATAAGAAGGAATAAGAAGAACTATAACCACAAATCCGAGATGCACCGACCTACTATAACATAATTAATCATACCTGAAAGATGGTAACTCAAGTTCTGATGATTTAACAATATGACCATGCTCGGAGGTACCAATGAGATAATCATACGCACCCTACAAAAAGTAATGCAGATGAAAGAAACCTACCATAAATACATGAGAAAGAAAAAATGAATACTTGTCTTATAATAAAATAATATAATCAAGAGAATACCTCATACGGCAACTGTTCATTCTCGGTGATATTGGCGAGATTCCTCACTTTATAGCCCCAATACATTCCCGACTCTTCCTTAAGTTTGGACGATGAGACAATCGGCGTGGTGATCTATAAACCGAGAGCGATAACTAAGCCTTTTAAATGACAAATAAATCGGCAATTTAAGAGCAAATTTTAACAACAGAATAGAATCAAAACAAAATATCTTTTGAGGGCTTGAATTAATGTGTATCTAGTAATGAAATGTACAGTTTTGTTAGATTGGGATAGTGTTAGAGAAGAGACCAACAGTTGTCTAGCACATAGTTGTTAAGATCTCGATCTAGCTCTTGAGATCTTCCGATTTTACAATCCCGCTAAGAAAAAACGAGCCAAACTTTCCTAGGATCTTAAAAGGCATAGGATCTTGATCTTGCCATAGGAAAGTAAGATCTCGATCTTACCATAGGATCGTAAGATCTCGATCCGATTCGATTCTACTTACCTTTAATTAACTAACTAATAAACCATAAATGAATGAATTTTGTTAAAGTAAAACAATAAAGTAGGCATGGATAATTATAAGTGTTTTATAAGAGTAAAATATATAGATGTGTAGATTAAAAGATTCAGCATCCTTATTCATCGATTATATATTTTAGTATTTTTAACCATTACGCGTTGCATTTTCACATTATTATAACTTTGAAAACTCTTATTTCTTCATGAATTTCTATACAAGCCTCTTATTTCTTCATGAATTTTCTATACAATCAGCTTGCTTTGAATACGAATTACTAGACAGATAAGATATTTGAACATTTGAGTAGGATCTTCGATCTTACGATTCGGATCTTGCAAAGACAAAACGATCAATAGTAGGATCTCGATCTTGATGACCTTGGTCTAGCAAGCTAATCCATTTTCAACATTGCCCTTCACCAACATTGCCACATTGCAAAGAGATATTTCGGATTAAGTATAGAGCTTGTTAGCGGTGGAGCCAAGTTAGTGGTAGTGAGGTGGTGGTGGTGGGGATGCCCCAACAAACTTCGTGGATACACAAACATCTATTTATTTACTTTTATCGTAATTTAAGTTTTCTTTTCCTTTTGGAAAACTTCTAAATGTTTAGTTATTTTCTATTCCTATAATATTTTGTGCCCGACTTTCGCGGAAAGGAAATTCTTTTGCCCCCATGTCCAGCTTTTCCAGTTCGCCTTTGCATGTAGTGCTAAAAATTTCCACATACCACAAAGAACAAATCGTTGTTAAAATAATTTTCTTATCTTCTTCTTTAAATAGAGAACCGAAAGAAGATCATGAAAAGCTTTCAAGCTGTAAGATATCTGTTTAGGCTTGGTGGTAGTAATTTAAACACGTAAATCAATAAACCTAAAACATATATGTTATAAAATAGAAAAATTCATGCGTTGATTTGTTACATAGCTTAGGTGTGAAATACTCTATAATCATCCTCGGAAAATGAGAAACTTAAGCCTAAATTGGCATAAAACAAACTCACCACACACTTCCTAACATTCTAGTTAAACCATTGTATTTCAAGATTTCAAAGGGTGATCATACTTGCATTAATCTAAAAGCTCACCATAATCTTTGTGATGGGACTTAGGAGAATTGTGTGATACATGCGGTTCGTCATATGAGAATCACAAGAATGGGAGATTAGCGCCTAAAGCAAGGTATATGTTACTTATATTTATCTCTCATCTCCAACATCACATCACGTATTCCACTAGTATGGTAGTACAAACTATCCAATTATTGAAGCTACTAGCCCAAATCCTAGTAATGCTTTGAAAGTTTGTACCATTGGACATAATAATTCCCAAATTCGGTTTCTAAAGCAAGGTAAATGTTTTTTAGTTTGTTCCTACATTCTTTCTCACTTCCCTATTATCCAACTTTTTTAGCAAAATGGGCCAAATAGGCATCTACTTTAAGCCTTATAAGAGAGAGAGTGTGGTTCTAATTGGTACTCCCTTCGTCCCAAAATTATTGTCCAAATACACAAAAACACACACTTTAAGAAAAGTGTAAACATTACACTGCACCAATAAGAAGAACTTATATGTACCTTTTGAAAAGTTTTTAGATTGGTTAAAATTTTGGAAGTGGACTTTAGGACATACCATATAAAAGAATGGACAATATTTTGGGACGAGGCCATAACAAATAAGTTATGTCATACTTTCTATTAAGCACCTTATGTGAGGGTATTTGGATTAGCTTACATATTGGGCTTATTTGAAACTGGATGAGCTAATAAGCTCACTTTTAGGGCTTCTTGGCTTTTCCAATTTCAAATAGGTCTATAAGCCCGTAAAATAAGCTAATATAAACACCCCTATAACCTATACCCTTCAAACTAAAAAATCACATTTGCTCTAAGAGATACGCAATCTAGGAGTACAATGACCTATCGATAATCAAAATATAAAGAAAAATCATTACAGTTCAAACAAGCAAAAATAAATAAATAAATAAATACCATCGAGTTGGTGCTCGGTCCCCATGGCTACAGTTACTCTTGTTCCAGGCGCAAGTGCTTGTTCAATTACCACATTCTAAAGGGAAGAACAACCAATCAACAAACATGTAAGAGCTACAGGTCAATATCTTGGTTAAAAATTGATGAAGCAAGGTGATGTCATCCACTGGTTGGCATGAGAACCAGATGTGAACAACAAAAGACATCAATATACAAAACATGCATTCATTGTTTTGATGTATGAAGAGCATGTTAAAATAAGAAGTTAACATTTTGTTATTTTGGGTAACCAACTTTCAAATGGTCGTTTCCACATGCGAGTTACCTCCACGAAAGGGAGGGCTTTACACGAGTACGTGTGGCGGTGGGTTCAAAACCCGTAGATTAGTCGGCCAAAAGGTCCGAAACCATGGTTACCCAAAAGGTTTCTTGGTTACAAAGAATATAAAGATTGAATCTTCGAGACCTAACTTTTGGCCAAGGTCATTGGCCATAATAGAAACTAAATCAAAATTGGCTTACTGTGTATGCAATTAGCCCCTTTATGACATAATAATAATTTCCGTCTAACGGTAGTTCTATAATGCTACTTTTCTCTAATTGATTTATAACTAATCTCTTGGGGTACTAAGATATCCCATTTTCATTTATGTAATTTTGCCACCATGTCTTTGCTTTGAGCGGTTCTGTATGATTGTCACGTAACATTGGTTCTATCTTCTCATCCGTCCTATATATGTGCAATTTTAAAAGTTTTAGATGGTCCGATTAGAAAATATGATGAACAATGTTTGAAAGAGTTATTGATGATGTATGCTCTAAACTATTTAGGGGTGGTCTAGTGGCAAAAAGGCTTGTGACTCACACTAAAATGTGTGAGACCTCAAGTTCAAAGGTGCAAACACCCCTAAAGTGGTCACGCCCAAAGTCACAGGAAACGCTGAGCATCCCGCGTTCCGCGTTCCGGTTCGCTCGTACCGGATCGCGGTACGATCGCATCCCGGATCGCTCGGGATCACGATCTAGATCGCTATTTTCGGCGTTCCCAAACATCGTTAATCTGCGTACCAAAGTCTACTGATTCGACGTACCAAAACTGATCGGTACAAAAAATAATTCGTGAGTTATGTGTTTGGAGGTTTTCTTGAAGATCTAGAAACAAGAAGAAGATGGCTATTGAAAAGATCGGTACAAGGAGACTGACAAATGAAAAAGTAAATATGAGATTGGGAATATAAATGGGAGGCACGTGGGTAATCTAGGGAATATAACAAAGTAATTTCATTATTATTTTTTATCAAATTTTTTAAAAAAAAGAAAAAAATTTGGTTACATTTGGGCAGAAGAGTAACACGTGTATGTTTTGTTTGGTAATATTTATGACTTTTGAAAGTGAGTGGACAAGTTGTGATGCATAGGTAATACAGTAAGTTATTTTTGCTTTGAATTTTTGAGTGTTAAATCTTAAATTAATAGACTAATAAAAGTTTATAAATGTGTATATAAAATATATAAATACCTATTAAAACTTATATAGGTATAAGTATAATATGGTATATTGTACCAAATTGGGTACATCGTACCAAAATATATGGTACATCGAACCGAAGCGAATCGGAGCGTACCGAAATGAGTCTCCCCCCCTTCGTACCGAATTTTAGGGACTTAGCGAACCGCGTTCCCGTTTCTCATTTTCGTACCGGAGCGTTCCGCGTTCCGTGTGACTTTGGTCACGCCAACCTCCTGAAAAGGGAGGGCTTCATCTCGGTAGAGTCAATGTGACGGTGGGCAGGGGCGGAGCCAGGATTTCAAGTTAAGGGGGGCCGAGCTTGAATGGTAAAGTGATAACAATAGTCCGAACATATATAACACAACATATTAAATCTAGAAAAATAGACACGTATCTAAATATCTAATGAATCTAGGAAGCTTAAACTAATACACAAGCCTTAATGAATCATTATAAGAAACACTTGTTCTATTCTGACCTATGAGCCAATCTAAAATAATAAAACTTTGTACCAAAATTACACAATAAAAAGTATATTCAAATAATAAAATTTTGTATCAAAATAATAAACCTTTGAAAACATAGACAATTAAAGCATTCAAAACCCGATGTTATGAAATTGTCAATTTGTTTTGTTGGGATTGTGTGTCTTATACTTTACACCTTATTTATGTTTCATCTTATTTGCATATATACCCACTAAAACTTAGAACAATTTGCATATATATCCAAAACTTAGAACAATTTGCATATATATCCAAAACTTGTATTTTGGGAAAATATGCAAGTTTTTGAGTTTTAGTGGGTATATATGCAATTCTCCCGTGCATAAAAATACTCCATCCGTCCCAAAATAATTGTCCCCCGACAAAAAACACACTGTTTAAAAAAACATACAGTAATTATTACCATAATTGTTAAGATCCCGATCCTGATCTTAGGATCTTACGATTTTACGCTTCTACATAGCAAAAACGATCCGGATCCTACATAGGATCTTAACAAGCATAAGATCTTATAAGATCTCGATCCTGACCATATGATCTTATGATCTACTTCGATCTGAACTTACTTTTCTCAAACCACAAACTAAAAAACTACAAATTTATAGTTTATGTTTTTATATAATTTAAAAAACAATATGTGATTCTTCTTAAGCATTTCATATTTATAATTTAAGGCAACATTTCCATTTCATCCTTTAATAAATAATATTTATTTAATAAATATTTATTTATGCACCTTACTTGCAACCTATAAATTTGTAGTTTTTTAGTTTGTGATTTGAGAAAAGTAAAATCTAAAAAGAGTTTAAGCTTTAAACCTATATTATATATATATATATATATATATATATATATATATATATATATATATATATATATATATATATATATATATATATATATATATATATATATATATATATATATATATATATATATATATATATATATATATATATATATCTATATGTATATATATATATATATATATATATATATATATATATATATATATATATATATATATATATATATATATATATATATATATATATATATATATATATATATATAGGGGGACGTGTGTGGTATACCACTTAAAGTAAAAAATAATATGTGCAGTTGTGGACCGTTAGATTAAACAATCAAGATGAGATTAAAAGCTACCTACTATTCATACAAAATTACACCCTTGAGCGCACAAACCTAGTGGGCCCAGTCTTTTGTCCCCCTTTTTTTTCTCTCTCTCTCCCACATGCGGCTGTGGGTCCCTCCCACATGGCTGTACCAATTTAATTTTTTTTTTTTAAATTTAATTGTGTAGTGTTTAAGTATATGTATAGTGTATTTATTTGTATAGTGTTTTATATGTATAGTGTTTTTATTTGGTATTTATTTTACGTTACTTTTTATAAACTTCTTTTTATAAACTTTTTTTATAAACTTTTTTTTATAAACTTTTCTTTTTAAACTTTTTTTTATAAACTTTTTTTATAAATTTTTTATAAACTTTTTATAAATTTTTATAAACCTTTTTTATAAATTTTTTATAAACTTTTTTTATAAACTTTTTTTTATAAACTTTTTTTATAAAAAGTAACGTAAAATAAATACCATATAAAAACACTACACAATTAAAAACACTATACATATAAAAACACTACTGTGAATAAATCGTTATCGTATCCAAACACTACATGTGGGAGAGAGAGGGGGACAAAGGGGGGACAAAAAGTACCCCTAAACACTAGAGAGGGTTTAACTAAAATTATAGCCACCGTATGAATAACCCCACCCGATTAAAATCTTAATAATTAGTGGCATAATTGTAAAAATAGCAAAAGAATAATGGCATTATGTTTTCCTCATAATACGCACCACTTATTTTTAATCCATTAACTTTACATTTGACTTTTTCTACAATTGACATGACGTTTGAATTCTTACACCAAATGCTAACGAATTATTTTCTAAAACTAATATAAACACTAATTTTTTTGACATTTTTTAGAGACACAAATTTTCATAATACATTTATAGTGACACACTATATTTTTTGATATATTTTTTAGTGACACATAATTTCTTGATACATTTCTAATGACACGTTTCTAGTGATTATATAGTTTCATGATATATTTTTAGTGACACATTTTTTAATGACATACATGAAGTTTTGAAACATAATAAAGTTTTTGTTACATTTGCGATGACACACTAATATTTTTGATACACATTTTTAATGACAAATAGTTTCATGATACATTTCTAGTGACACGGTATCGTTTGCAAAAATATAAGATCGTAAATATAAAAAGAGACATATATTAATTCATTGACATACAATTTATTCATATTATAAGCAACAAATTAATTTATGACAATAATTAATTCAACGGTGGACAATAGTACATAAAGTACTGACACACTACTACAACATAGACAACACATAGACCTAAAAACTATTACACCGTATTTAATTGTTGCATAAACCAATAGTAAAAAAACAAGACATATACAAAAACTCTTTTCTCCTACAAAATCTACTAAGATTTCAGTTAAATGGGTCATCAGGTATTCGCGGAGATTTGAGTCCCATAAGTCATCGATGAAGAACGTGATACTAGAACGAACATGTATCACCATGGGAAATGAAAAACGGTCGATTAAATCTCCGGTAAGAAACATATGAAACCGATTTTCGACGTATGTATCACCATGAGTATGGTATAAGCGAAGTCACATGTGTATGAGCTGACGATCTCGATTTCGACGAGAAACAAAGGCGGTAACAAGTCTCGAGCGACAAGAGACATATCAATCCGATCCGGGAAAAAATATCGATCTTAAAATGATGTGACCCCATCGATTGGTCAATATGAGATCCGTGGTTATTTTGGCCGGCAAGGAAGTGGTGGAAGTAAATACACGGATCGGAAAAACAAAGACTATTTCCGAAAAATTAATAAAAAAGCGTGGGCTTGAGAATCATCACATGTAGCGGCTATGGTCCAACCAGGAAAAACATAATCGAAATGCATCCATCGACTAGATTTTGGCTAGAAAAAAATTAGGTTCTTGGGCGACAAAGAAGGGTTTCTTACCCGAATATGGGTCGGTGGGGGTGTGGGGGCAAGGGATGTTTGTTGATGTAGTTCTGACGGAGGTTGGTTTATTGATGGTTACCGAATAAATGGATCTAGGTTGAGAGGTTGGGTAGTATGTCCGTATTTCATGAATGGATGAGAAAAATCATTTTTTATGAGAGAACATGAGGAAGAAAATACATATGATTTAATTAGTAGTATTGGTTAAAGAGATTACTATAATACCCTTAATCATATATATATTTGACAAGCCTATATATATATATATATATATATATATATATATATATATATATATATATATATATATATATATATATATATATATATATATATATATATAGGAGGCATTTGACATTAATGTCACCTCAATACCACCCACCTCAATGCCACATAATCATAAGTTGTCCACCTAAGCACTAATTTTTTAATTTAATTTAATTTTATATAAATTTCGTATTTTTAATATTTTTTTTTTGTAAATTTCGGATTTTTGGTAATTTTTTTTGAAAATTATTTATAAAAAAGGAGCCTTGCAAGGATTGAACATTGGTCATTTGGATAAATAACTTGTGTGTTTACCACTAAGGCAACACAACTTTTTGGAATATATGTTGCAAGTCTAAAATTATAAATCTATGGAACTAATTATGTAGGAGAATCCCTACAACTTAGGTAACCCTAAACATGTAAAAACTTATATACGGTTCATATAATCCAAAACCATTATTAAAAAAACATACGTATATTTTTTAACCCTAATCATCAAATCTCTCTCTAAGAAGAAAACTCCATCACTATGGTTTTAACGATTTTTAATGTGTTTTTGTGCAGGTTATGATGTTCTTGGAGCTTTGATGCGAGCTCAGTTAACTGACATGCATAGACGATTAAGGTACATTTGACTGTTTTATAATAAGCTGCCTAAGACATCAATAAATATGCAAGGAGTTTTAGATTATTCCATGAATTGCAACTTGACACCACAGTTTGAGATGCATAGACCTATGTACAATGACAATATGTTTCATGCTTGAACCTGGACAGTGTCCTCTTCCCATGATGGATGCAAACTCATATTCTCAACACCAGGTAAGGCTTTAAAATTAATCGTGTTCATAAAATTGCAACTTTTTTCGTGTATGTTTTTTTTATATTGTGATGTTATGATTCTTTGCAGCTACCAGATCATCTAATGACAAACAACCTTAGTTATGGTGCTGATTAGCACATCACTCATCTCTACCACCATAAAACATTGACAAACAAGATGCTGGCAAGATTCTATCAAGAAAAAAGATTTAGACGAAAATTACGAGACTGGTGTAATTTGATTCAATTCATGGATGGGGTGTTTATTTGGTTCATGGATGGGGTGTTTGTTTGATGAAAGAAATTAAAAAAAAATGTTGTTAGTCTTAGTTATCCTGTTAATTGCAATCAGCATACAAATTTTACATTTTCTCTTATTTTTATATTTATATGCTTGATATTCTGTTGATAGGAATTGTTTTCGTGCCGCCAAAGTGGTCATTGGGATGTCAATAATGCTTCTACATATTTGTTATATGTGTGTAATTTGATCATTACCAATGACAAGGTTGATGATAATTTAGATTTGAAAAGGAGGTACGTAGCTTAAACCTTTGTATTTTAATAGTTTAGATTTGAAAAGGAAGTACGCAACTTAAACCTGTGTAGTCATTGTTAATGTGGTTGTTCAGATTGAATCTATGTAGGGGGTGTTTGTTTAATGTTATTTTTAACATATACCTTCTCTAACCTCTGTTTCTTTTGATAGCTGCAAATGATGACGCATGTATGGGCATCATTATGGGAGGTGACCTTTTGCACGCTCAATTGTCCGGCGGCGATGCAACTGAATTTAAACACCAGGTGATGACTATGGAATATCTGTTGTTTTTGCGGGAACCTCTTCATCGACAATGTCATTTATTCTTGCTATGTCTGTATGTGCAGGCTTCCCAACTTTAGCCGTTTTCGGTACAAGATAATGTGAATACAAAAGGCAAACAGGTGGCTGCAGAAATTGAACTGAATTCTTATGTCCCTAACAGTGTGTGGTCGCATTGAAAGTGGCATTCTCTTCATTTGTCTCGGGGTTAGTATTGTCGTTTATGTAATCATGATGTAGTATCAACGTGTTTGCGAAAATCCTCCATACCTCTTTTTCTGACGTGCAGCGGTTTCTCATGGACCAGTGGTGTTTGATTTTGTGACAGTCTCCATTGGTCCCTTAATGATTGACGCCTCATCTGGAACTCGGGATCCTGAATGCGGAGACACGAATTGTCGCACCCCATCAGACACCTGCCACACCCCGTGTCAGCCGAGTTGAGATAAAGGCAACAGACCAATGGAATGTACTCTTATGTTGTCACGTATGTTGGCCTTACTGGATTTAGTGGACCTGAAGATGCCCAAATACTATTTTGCTTACTTATTCTCCTAATTAAATGCTGTCTATGCTTCTGTATTGGCAGGAAACTGTCATTCAGAACTAGCTCCCCACAAACGCCGGCAACAGCGATTGACCAAAGGTAGGTTCCAATGTTAGTAGATGTGAGTTTAGAGACAACTGCATATTGTGTTTCATGGTTCACAAAAATGATTAATACTTTCACTCATGTAGGAAACTCAGGCTCCAATAGCGCGGGACCTGGAATAACACGCCTAATGCCACGGACGACTATGTCACATAGCGAGGGTGAGCAATGTATGCTTATTAAACCTCCAGCTTGGTTATGCTTACGATTATTTATACTGCGAAAGACTCACCCTTTGTTTCACGCTTACTGTTTGCAGTTTATGTACATGTTCAGATTGTTGTGTGCATCTATGATTATGTGTATAATTAATTTTCCATTTAACTATCGTCTCAGGTGCATGTCATCCGCAGTTGCAACCAGATTTTGGCTCACCCGTGAAAAACTCTACGCGGCCAACATCAACAACTACAACTGGAACAACGGCTGCAAGCCAAACAAATTATGAAAAACTCGATAAAGAGCTTAATACTGGATACTCATATGCAACAACTCCAGAAGCTGCTCGCTCCAGTGATACTTATATACTTGGGTTGTCTAGGTATGTTGCTGTCTTCAGAGCTTGATTTAAGTTTGTTGCCTCTGACTTTATTAGGCTTTTGATTCCTCTTTTTCAGAGCTCTAAAGACACCTGATTCGCATTGGCAGTAGTTATTTGCTGTTTGGAAATATACAATATCAGAAGACTTATCAAGTAAGTTCTATTCTGCCCATAAGCATCTCTGATGGGAACTTCAGGATCAAATGTAACAATTAGGTTTTCATTCTTTAACAATCATATAACAATGTCGTTTTAGTTACTTCATCAATCGTTTTCTAGAATATTAAAAGTAAATTTAACAAATATATTTTGCACTATGTTACAAGATTATTCCATGTCACACAATCACTTTCAAACGCAAATCCAAACAGCTTATTAATTTCAAGTGTAAAATTGTTGTACTCCTGTACACAATCACTAAATTTATTGTTAGAAGTAGTTGACTAATACAAGTTGAAGTTGCATGATCTTATTATTCTTTCCTGTAGAGACCCACCAATATTCAAGAGATCAAAGTTTTGGCATTGGAGTGGTGAAGAAACTCTATAAGTTAGTGGGCCATGTAGTCGTCAAGATATGCCAAAGTTCAAAGGTTCTGGATTTCCTAGGCATCAAGGTACGTTAAGCATACAAATTGTATTTATGTACATCGGTTTAGATCCTTAGGATCCATGAATGATAGTGGAGATAAGCTGATGTAAAAAAACTGGGCGAGTTACGGTTTAAATAAGGGTTATTATTTATGTGTGTTGTAGTCATGCTGGCATACATACGCCCTTACTTTCACGCACAGAAACAATCCAGAAATTGTGTGATTAGTCAGCAGCACAAGAAAGTTATGTAGTATGTTTAGATAAATGATTATTCAAAACTTATAATCAAATCAAATCCTCTTAATCGAAACACTTGAAACTGGTCATCTATTGTATGGGAACAGAATCGTTTTATAAACAGATTTAATTAGCGCCCCAAAACACCCCGTAAGTATCAGATATATAACTGACTTACTTTCCTTTTTCTTATAATTTCTGTAGACTGTCCGCTATAGACTTCTTCTCAGTGGACAAAGTGAAAGGCATCGATGGAAAGGACCATGTAGTACTCACTTTTGATGGCAAGGATTTGCCGCACACTGACCATGTAAGTCCTTTATTAATAGGTGGGCTGATTGGGCTGACTAACAGGTCATTTGTAGTATCAAATAGTTTGGAGGATCGGGTCAGAATGATTTTTTGAATCATTTTAACCGGCTGTAATTTTTTTTATTTTTATGAAATTATGCAAAAATTTGAATATATGTTTTCAAGATAGAAGTTGTGGGTAGCTTAAGAATGGGTCAAAACTGTGTATACAAACTTTACTTAACTGGATAATCTAAAGCAAAATGTATTTCCAATTAAGAAATGACTATTGCAGCCGTAAGTCACAACAATTAGTTCCAAAATGCAAATTTAAAAGCCCCCTTGATCTAAAATATTTTCATCGCCATGTCCTCAAATAGGTGCTTTACACAATCGGTGGACTCGAAAACTTCCAGACAGCTAAAAAGTATTACGCCTCAACCATGAGAATTGTGCAAGGCTTACTTCATGAGCTTATTAAATGGATGCATCTTTCATGCTTCAGTTTCTTATTGTGACTTTTCACTCTGATGATGTTTCAATATCTTATTGTCAGTGCATAGTTTTGACTACATTCTAGCAATTGACAAGCCGGGTATTTTATAGAGTCATGTGTGCTTATTTAATTCTAACACATTATATAGTTGGTTCTTAAAATGATAATATTGGTAATGTAAGAGTGTCCTTGAACATATGTGCATGCCCACCACCAACACATTCTCTTCTCTTAAGTTTGTTTTGGTGTGTAATATTGTGTCGATTTCTCTAATTTACCAAGTTTTCTCTTACCTTGGTCGGTCATCGTCCAATGATTGTAGCGTGTCCTTTGTGAGGGTAAGGATTGTAATTTGGGAGATATCAACACGAAAAGCAAATTTTGGGGTTGTTCGATTCACTTTGACCGATGGAGTTTTAACTTTGAAATTTGATGATGGAGAAGTTTTTCGATTGAGTAAGTCTTGCATAAATGTTCATTAATTATTTTTTATTTTATTTATTTATTTATTTTTTCCAATATATATATCTTTTGAATCTTCTTTCGTGTTACAACATCCATATACAACCTTATTTTGAGGAAAGCGTATTACGACCACTATGGCACAATGTGTATTCAAGGTACCAAAACTATTCATGTAAGTGAAATTTAAGGAGCGATCGATAAGAGAACGCAACCCACATCGGGTTTTTCCCTTTTATCATAGAACACAACCCACAATAGTTTATCACTAATTTGAACTTTGACACTCTTTCTTGATTTAGTGGTGGAATGGTCTTCCACCGAGGTACTTATGGTTTAGTTTCATATTCACATATCGGTAGTGGGATGATCAAGAACGATTAGTGAAAAAAGAAGCTCCGAGATGATTTGAGATGAAGGTAGTCTCAAATGTTCGATGTTCCATATCCCTTGCTGAACTAAAGAAACACGGTTCCAGAATCTGACATATAATCAACTATGTACACTGAAACGACATGAAAGAAAACCTAAGACATACGGAAAAGACGAAGTATGTCTACTATGGGTAAGATTGATATGAGAGATAAAGAGTAAATACTCAACCAAGAAAACAATGGCGCATAAGAGTAAAGCTGTATAATCTCTTCCTATCCGTGTATGTACTTTTGGTTGTACATATGAATTTGTATAATCGTATTTTTGTAACACGTAATCTTTTTAATATATAAAAGGCGTGGGCGATTGTGTTTCATTTATCTTATTTGTGTTTATATAGTTTTCCTTGATTATGTGTTATTTATATATGCAATTTAGCTATTTAGTATGTGTTTGTATACATGTGCATGAGAAATTATTTTTTATTATTTTAGCTTTTGATAGAAGGAAAGTAGGAAGTATCTACTTATTTGAGTGTTAAGTAAATGATGTTTAGTAACAAATATATGAGTGGCTTATTCATATTGTTTATTTCAATGTCGTAAATAGTTAAATCACGCATAATTTTCATAGGCTCTTTTATTGAATATTTTCGTATATATATATATATATATATATATATATATATATATCTATATTATATATAATGTGAGGCGTTACGTTACACGTAGATAATGCCACGTAAACGCCACCTCATTGCCCAATAATTCATTATCAGCCATGTCATCACACTGTTTCCATGTAAGCATTTTTAAAATTAATTTTATTTGAAGACATTTAATTAATTTCGAATTTTAGGCTATTTTTATTTTTAATCATTGAATCCATGCCATTTTTATTTTATGTGGCATTTTTTTTATAATTATGTTCAATTTTAATACATGTCATTTTTTTTAAATAAAATTCGGTTTTAGTGTTTTTTGTAAATTATTTTGGCATTCATTAATTTCGGATTTATTCTTTCCAAAAATTCATGTCATTTGCAGGATTCGAACCAAGGTCTTTAAATCCACAAGCAAGAGCTTCAACCACTGGACCATCAAGAATTTTGTGATAGACATTTGAAAACAATAATTATATTCTTAAATTGATATATTTTGTAATAAAACCTCAATGCCATAATCCGTCATTCTCTCATTATACTGTTCTTTTTATCAAAACCCTAATAATTCTGTATGTCAAACGATTTTCTCTCTTTTTTTGAAAACCCTAATACGTTCATGTATTGTATTCAATTTTATTTATGCTACATCAGTAAGAACTTTCACATTCTGCTGGTAAAAGGCAAAGAGGCATGGTAACACTGTTATTTGGTAAGAACTTTACATCTTTTGTTAATATATTCCTTTATCAATATTGATCCAAATAATAATTATTGATTTAAAACCTTATATTCTGATGTTATTTATGTTAATACGTTCATGTATTGTATTCAATTTTATTTATGCTACATCAGTAAGAACTTTCACATTCTGCTGGTAAAAGGCAAAGAGGCATGGTAACACTGTTATTTGGTAAGAACTTTACATCTTTTGTTAATATATTCCTTTATCAATATTGATCCAAATAATAATTATTGATTTAAAACCTTATATTCTGATGTTATTTATGTTTGATAGCAAATCGTAGACGAATTTTGTTGGCTTCCATTTTGTGACAAAATATTGAAGTTATAACCAACAAGCGAGGACACAGTAGCTGATATAACTACTTTTGAGCTTTTTAAAACTTTGATATTGACTCTAATGTAAGGTAAACATACTTTTTTTTATCATGAAGGTAAACATACTTTTTAATGTTTGAATATTTTTGTTTTTAGAACCATGTTTCTTATTATTCTATGTGCGTGATCTCATTTGTTGTTCATATCTCTTACTTATGTTCCTTTTTCGGGTTTAATCCTTTGATCGAGTTATGTGACACCCATGTCACGAAGAAGTACCGGACTACGCTCGATGCCAAGGTACCAATTTAATATCCTAAAGTAAATATTCACTTCATGAAAATGAATCTTTGCGGTAAAACCTTTTTCGAGCTTTGAGTTATGCATGTTTGTTTAAGGTATTTTAGGATGTACCGAGTGGTGGGTTACTTGCAAAGAATTTGGATTTCAAGAGGTTCATTCGGTTTACTATGGATATGCACTTTATTTTCTCACGACTATGTGATAGTATCATGTATAAATTCATTCTGGTATATATCCAAAGAATGTTCGTAGAAATATAAGCCATCAAGTGTGAAAAATGTAATTTTGATCGTAATAATCCGCATAGCTAGCAATTTAAATTTCTAAAAGATGCAATAACAGATACTTTTCGCTTACACGGCCATATTCTTTTTTCTTGGGAACTTTTATGACCCAAGTATAAAGGAATTAGCTAAGCAAATACCAAAAAGGATGTAATTTATGAAAGGGCATAGGGCATTATAATGTTTAGTTAAAGAGTGGTTTTATGTGAAATCGTTTGTTGATAAAACTTTGTTATTCAGAAGGCATGGAGGAAGTCTCCTTCTCCATTGTCTACACGAATTTTACCTTTCACTAATAAAAAGTCAAAAATAATAGTGACCGTGAAATATGCATTTTTATGAAATAAAGCAGCGTGTTTATACTTATCAGCTTTATGCAAATAGTTTTGTTTATTTTATGTTTTCAATTTAAAAACTTTACTTTTGTGCATGCACAGGGTGAAGAATACAAGTTGTTTTGGGCTAATCAAAATGAATTAGTAAGAATGGCAGCAGAGCTTGGCGTTGACATCATTCTATTTGGAGGTGCATAAAACACTGGTGGTATATCTCAGTCTACAAAAATGCATCTCTACCCAATGCAAGCTCTGCACCTGCAGAAGTTATTGAGTGTTTTAGCACTGTTCAGTCTTATGGTGGATCTGAGTCTGTTACAGATGACATGGAGCATGACCAGGACATTGACTGGGGTTTTGCTCCTCCAAGTGAAGATGATCACCTCCTATCGAGTGTATTCTTAAGGTGACTTTTGAAAAACCATGAGTTCCCGTTATGTTTATCTATCTTGAGACTATATTTATAACTATTTTTATTCATAGCCATGAAGACGCAAGGCAGTCGATGCCTTATATATACAAATGAAGCCATCGGCCGAACTTGAAGGTAGCTGATAGTGATTCGATGAAGCTAAATGGCTGGTCTGATAGTGACTCAGATGGAAGTGGAGATTCGGAGGAACAATGGTCTGATGATGGTAGTGAAGGTAATGAGGTTAACTGATTGATGACCCTTTGAGTTCATGTTTAGGTACAAATTTTTGGTGTATATCAAATGCATCTAAATCATACTCCCAAGTGATTTTGAGCAAACATGTTCTAAATAATGCTTTGCTTTAACCTCAAAAAGATAATTGTCGAATACTTTGATTTAATTTTCTTGGCTCATAAGCTTATTAAATATAGGTCTCGTGTCAAATTGTTATGTGGTTCCTTTTCTTGAGTGATAAGGTTTTGAACCGTTCTAGCTATTCACTCGAAACTTATTGGATGTCAATGTGGCCCGGATGATGGTGTGAGATGCTGTGAGCGTGCCAAATTTATTGTTTCGTCAAACTATAAGATGGAAATAATAGATTCGATGTCAAATTTTAACATGAGAAAGTTTTTTTTGGGTAAAAGGGATTTTTCACTTTTACACACCAACTGAGTTGACCTTAGAAAGTCAGTTTAGTCCAAAATACACTCCTCTGTACCAAACCTTTGACGCAATATCTATGGCTTACTCAGATTATTTAAAGGTACTGAATGTTACTTTTTTGAGAAATAAAATAACTAAAAGTTACATTTCTTACTAAGATAGAGAACAAATTTCTCTTTTTGGTGCTGCTATAAGATAGATGTCAAATTTCTTAAAAGTTACATTTCTTATAATACTATAAGATTCGGTCCTTAGAATAAATGTGTAGTAATCATGACACATGTGGAGAATTGATGATCGAGTATTAGAGTTAAAGTCCTGTTTGAGAATGTTTATTGTTTCAAAGGATTAATTGCAGGTATACAAAGAGCCATGGAGTTGCAACATTCATGTATGATGATTAATGGGAGATGTGACCATCCACTTGAAGATGAAGAGTCTTGGAGTTATCGCCCTCTAACTATAACACATGCCCTCCCAAATCACTATCAAAACAGACACAAATTATTCACGCAATACAGATACCTCCTAGAAACACCCACCAACGCCGTCATTATGTCATGTATTTGGTTTTCCCGGCGAAGCTATTCACGGCTGACCATCCAATTCTATGTAAGTCTTATTATATCTTTTTTCAAGTTTCTAATGAGTTTTTTACCCAAAAAAAAAAGTTTCTAATGAGTTTGGGGATGATTACTTGATCATTAAAAATGAATTGGGTTAAATTTATTTGCTTTAAATTGATAAACTTTTGAGCTTTGGATCTAACGAGGATTGATTGGATGAATCGGTGTTCGCTTCACTCACATGGTTAACTAAAATTAGAACTTTTAGTTGATGAGTTTATATTACAGGAGGGTGAAAACACATCTACACACATTTGCTCACCGTGAAAGAAAGAAGGTAATTTGATAATTACTCTATAATACTCTTTTGTAGGTAATTAATTGAACATATGAATTATGATGACTTTATAAATTATTTATTTGAATACTACATGTATTGAACGTTACTGATTAAGTTAAGAATAACAATGAATCTCGGATACAATATGTTTACTTTATTTAATTTATACGATGTTGCCATGAAACATATGCTCACATATAAAATGCCATAAAAGAAATATAAACTATACTGATTTTACACTTTTATGACCTCTTGAATAACGCAACAAAGCGACTTTGTATCTTAAGGATATGCGGTTTTAAGGGTGTTTGGGATAGACCGGATGTGCTTTTAGGCTATGTTTCGATAAAGGAATAATTTGATTGGTAAATCGTTGGATTAAGTAGTGTTTGGATTGGCATGTGTTACCTCTTTTAAGGGTTCTTTAGATGAGTTAGCTTACAAGCACCATTTATGAGTTCCACAAACCCAACGACAAATAATTCTCGCTTTATAAATTTGGTTTCTTGAGAAACAAAAGATAAAATTGCAGTTGTGGTCTTTGCTTGACGACAACTTATGATCTTGAAATATATATGAGGTAAGTTGGTGGATGTGTTCGTTTCTCTTCTTGAAATATATAAGAGGTAAGATGGTGGATGTGTTCGTTTCTCTTCTTGAAATATATAAGAGGTAAGATGGTAGATGTGTTCGTTTCTCTTATATCCAAGATATGTGGTAAATATTTGACCCATTTACATATGAAATCTATCTCCATGTTGCCTAATTTTTTCTTAATCATTTAAAATTGCATATTGTTATTGTCATTTTTTTTTTTTTTTTTTTTTTTTTTTTTTTTTGTAATCATAGTTAGCATATTAATTCTCTCCTAAAAATGGAAAAATAAATTTTTTGGTCAACCCAATCAGTAAACTTCATTATTTTTAGGCATTCAAGTTAGGATTTGTCTAATATGATCATATAAGTCTTAATCAAACCTGGTGATCCTGTCTTGATTATAAATGTTATGGTTTCATGATTGCAGGGTATGGCATGCTTTTTATTTCATCATTCATAAGGGATACAAGGTGAAAGTATGATGATCTCAAGCTCTTTGTTGTTTTACATATAATGGCATGCTCAAACCTCTAAACTTCAAAGGTCGAAGAATCAATTGACTAATACATGATTCCATGACATGCCTATGTATGTTAGAATTGTTTGATTTGCATCAAGACTTAGACAATTGTAGTATTGCCACTAATAAGACCATCTACATCAAGATACATTATTTGTTAAATTAAAGAAACTTCATGTAATTCATTGAGTGCTAGGAATCTTGACCAAGCCAAGTTGAAAAGAACATATTTTGCTATATAGAATGACATTAATAATTTGTTAGTCGGTTGGAGGATTTGATGTCACATTGTTTTCATTCGGTAAAAGTGAAAAATAATTGGTTAGTCGGTTGGAGATTTGGTTATCACATTGTTTTCATTGTATGAAAGTGAAAATCGAGATAAGCCTATTATGTTTTCGGGACATAGAGATGTAATAGTAAGTACATTTTCGACGTTGATAAGAATAATAAAAATGTCTAGGATTCATATTTTATCACATGATGGAGCAATTTATGGGTGGAGTTTCAGTTCACTCGACTTATGTTCGATCGCATGGTTGTTAGTAGTTTTATTACTCCATGTGTTTGTGTATTGGGTAAGTTCACTCGGCTTATGTACGATCAGTATGTATTAGATCATTCCTTGATCAACAACCAATAACTTTAAGGGGTGTTTGGCTATGCCTGCTGCAACTGTTTTATTAAATGTTTATTGACTATACTATCACGACACAACCACCTGATTTTCCCAACATACACCATATGTGCCTAATGCAGCCTCATTGGTTGCTTACCATTTTAAAGAATAATATGGCACCTACTCAACATCTTTCTAGAAGAAATATACCCCATAAATGTGTGCCATCTTCTCAGCATATTAATATCATTACGACATTATGAATAGTAGCTGAGAATTACAAAAGTAGCTATATACAAAGACCTATAAATATTAATATCTCAACCTCAGTCTCATTTGTCCTTTAAAGCTAATCCATCTAAGCCATAAGACTGTAACCTACAATAATGCACTGTGACAATAATGTAAATAAGGTGTGAAAAACTTTCATAGGCCTAGAGCTGCATGATTAATGCTCAGTAGTTACATCTTAATCTTCAGTGCAAAGTTAACCACCTGATTAGGAGTGTGGCAAGTAATACATAGAATTTCGTAAGCACTCGAGCCCTTGCTACTCTCATTAGTTTAACATTTTGCGTCTGTCCTGTTAGTCTGTAACACCATTTTTTTGTGGTAACAGATAAATAAAATGCGACGCGCCAATCAAGTTTGGTGGATCATCTATGGCATCTGCGAAGGGATGCGAGAGTGGCGGCTCTCATGCCTAGATTCGCGGAAGAGTGTCCGGTTCACCGCCAGTTCTTCAAATGGGCTTAATAGTGACATGGCTTTTCTACCTTCCATGGTATCGGTTTACCTATTATGTGAAAATAAAACAAAAGGATAAAAGGGCGTGTCAAATGGGCGAAATTGCTAAGGAATACCATCCTATTGTCTCACATAATCTATTCGGATTGATGTAGGAAGATGGTTAATTATTTACTTGAGGTTCGATTAGTTATTAGCAACTTAATATTGTAATATTTTATTGTAAAATAATTTTCATAGTAACTCTTTACATTAAAAACAGTGTTGGTGAACAAAGAAGATGAAATAACTTTGAACTAATATTGTAGGAATTTCACTCTAACATTGTAATAATTTCATTGTCATCGGACGGGTCTATGAACCCGAGTATATGAGATTTATTTGGACTTTTTCTTGTGTAGCCATTTGGGGTGTTGTTTTGGCACGTAGTATAGTTTCTTATGTCGGTAGAGTTAGCACAATATATTTGCATATGGTGCCATGGTGGCTTCTATTTTCTCCCGAGAACAATATGAACACTTAAAGTTACCTAGCGCCAATGCATGTAACAACACAAACACAATTATAAACTTCATTAAGAATTGGGCTACATAGTAGTATAGTATCAATCTAACACATAAAGCCCAATGCAAGTAAAACACAAACATAAAGATAAGCTTAGCTCATTGAATACAAATTAAAGAAGCCTAAAACTTAATAAGTCACATTAGTACATTTCAACCGAGCAAAACAACTTAAATTTTCTTACATGTACTCTATTTTATACAATAACTTAACGTGTTTTGAGGATCCGTGGTTTTTCAACTTGGTTCTTATGAGAGTCTGCGTGTGTTACGTGAGAGGTGTACATAGAAGCTCACTTGTAAGCTCATATTCAAGCCGATTGCAAGTAATTTTTGGACATTTATTATGGATTAAAGTTGCTCTTGGGACCTTCACGAAGTAACCACAACCGAGGTCTCATTTGATAATTATGGAACTAACTTATCTTCTATCATGTTTACACTTCATTCATATGTAAATCATCTTTTATATTATACATTTACGTCGTTGGACATATATGTCACATAAAATGTCACTATACTAGGACTTACGCTTAACGATCCATTGGCTTCACCATTAATGCTCTGAGACACAATAGGCACAATCTGGTGCAGCAAATTAGACAGAAAAGTTTCTTGGTCCCTTACTGTTGCTGCATCTACGGAATTGACAGTTGCGTAAGCAGTTTCCACATTAATACCCATTATTCTTATCTAAAAGATGAAGTTGTTTCCATGTTTTGGCTCACTAGGAAATAAATTTCTCAATAATTGATCAAGTCTGCTTGGAATCTTTGTAGTAAAACTATGACTATGAGTCATGCCTGCAATTTTGTTAAAAGCTGAACTTTTACTTTTTATTACAGTATTGAATAAAAACTTTTTTCTGTGCACTGAAATTTCGGGAGCTTTTGGCGGTGTGTTTTCGACCTACTGAGGCGACACCTAATCCTTTTGAGATAAGAGGTGAAATAATTAGTAAGAAGATTTCACTTGATCCTCGTCATAAGAAGATTTCACTTAGAAACTTGGTATTTTTACTACCACTAACAAATCTTTTTTGTGCTTCTAAGGATTAAAATGGAGGATATTCATCATTTTGGGAAAGAGAACAAAAAAGGTCATCCAAAATTCATAATGGATAAAGCAACGCCACAAACACCACTGCTGCTAGGGCCACCTCCTCTACATCCGTGGTGCTACTCTTGATTTTCCCTTGTCCATAAGTTCTGGAAGGGCAATACAAAATGGTGAAGTATCTTTACAATTTATCTCAAAAGATGACTGGTGATCCTTGGACAAATGAAGATAGGGAATCAATACTCATAGATTGCGTAGAGCGTGAGTTTTTTGGTAAGTAACTTGGTACTCATAATATATTCTTATGTTTCTGATTACTAATTATTTTGTACATCACAATGAGCAAGAGGCCCATTACATGGTCATGACATGATCACAATAGTATTTTACTTTTAACTTTAAGATTATTGTGTTTAACTTTGAAATCATAAGCAACTATTGCGTATTTGCCTTGCTTGACATTAATATTTTACGATTAGTTTGTTTTCTTGATGTTATACATTTAGTAATTGTCATAATCTGTCTAGATATTGCCCTCCAAATTGTGAATGACTGTTCAGAAGTTGCTGCAACCGCGTCTTTACTCGAAGTCTTCGCTCAAAAGCCTGATGCATTTGAGACATTAGAGAAGAATATAGTCACGATAATCATATATCCAGGTAACCATTCATATTATATTTATATATACAACTCACGGGTTCTCCTACATTGTGTAGAATTTGACTGTATGGTTGTTCTTTATTTGGTAGTTATTACCCCGATCTTTTGATTTTTCCATATAAAAGTACAACCTACAGTTGAGGAGGATACTGATGCATTGAAATTACTGAAAATCATTTGGAGACGTGTTGGCGAAACAATGCACATTGATGAAACTGGGGATCATCGAAAGAATCTCCTAAAATTTTATTTGTTGATGCGAAAAGGGCAACACCGGTTTATAGACGCAATTTCTTAGAACCTATCCGGATCTTATGTTTGATAAAATTGAGGATGGGCTAACTATATTTCATATAGCTATTATGCAATCGTCATCAAGGTATCTACAACTTAATGTATGAGACAGGCTCGGTTAATAGCGATATATGCCTAGAAAGCAGACACAATGGGCAATTATATGCATCATTTAGTTGGAAAGAGTTCAAAGGAGATGGCACTAAAGATGACTCGGCGAGATCTAGCATCTATACACGAATAAGAAGTTAGGGTACGTTATGTTCATATCCGTGTAATCAATGTGATCTTGCTAGATTTGTTTGACGTTTTGTATTTATATATATTATATGTTCGAATAAAGAAGTTAGGGTACATTTGTCTAACGTTTATGTGTTAATTGTCCATAATGAGGAATCCCATGATCAACAAGAAAATAAAACATGTTCGTAATCAAAGTACTTACCTGCTTTTAGCCATTTTATGGATTATGGTAACATCAATTATAGATCTTAACCGTTTCATTTAAATTTAAATTTCTTTTAGTATACAATTGTTCTACTAAATCTTAAAAGAAAACCAAAATCAAAATACTTAATGCTTTTAGCGTTTAATGGATTATGGTAACATCAATTATATATCTTAACCTTTTCATTTAACTTTTAATTACTTTTTAGTATATATTTAATCCACTAAATCCTAAAAATAAAAACCACAAGTCATACCGTCCATCGGACGGTTTTGACACTAGTATATATATATATATATATATATATATATATATATATATATATATATATATATATATATATACACCACCACCCACCACCCACCACTCCCACGGTTGATGATGGTGGTTGATGAGGTGGTGGGTGGGTGTTGATGGTAATGGCGGTGGAGGTGGGTTGCGCGGTGGGGCGTGGTAGGTGGTGGTGGTGTGTGGAGGTGGTGGGTGGGAGGTGGTGGTGGCGTTGGGTGGTAGGTGGCGTTGGGTGGTAGGTGGCGGTGGAGGTGGCGGTGATGGTGGTGGAGGACTAACGATGCGATTTATTTCCGAAAATAAATTGCATAGTTAGTCCTAAAGACTAACGGTGCAAATATTCTCTCTTCCGTTAGGAGATAACGGAGAAGTATTTGCATAATTAGTTCTCATTGACTGATTTTACTAATAAAGGGTTGTATTTGTGTCAACTTTACTAACAGATGGATGATTTTGCGTAAAAAAAAAAAAGTTCAAGTATGGATACACGGGATAAACGGATGTATTTTAGACTTTATATATATTGAGAAAAACCACCAAGAGAGAGAGAGAGAGCTTAAAATCCAAGCAGGAAACCCTTCCCCCACCCAACCCCGATAAACCCTTCCCATCCAAGCAGGAAACCCTTCGCCTACATTTAATTATGGCACAGTCGACTAACAGCAGCAGCAGATCAAGGGACCTCGATAAGCTTCTCCTACGCCCTGGTCATCTTGTGGGCTCCACTTTCGAACCAGGCACCCAAGTAACAATAATTCTCACTCCCTCCCTGCAGTTTTATTTATTTTTTTTTTTTTTTATATATATGAATTATTATTTACACTATGTTTGTTTGATTGATTGATTAATGATATAAAAAAAAAAAAAGCTTCGGGATGATCTTGAAGAGTATGCGCGAATATTGGTTGTTGGTGCTGGTGGATTGGGATGTGAACTTCTTAAAGACCTTGCGTTATCCGGTTTCCGTAATCTCGAAGTCATTGATATGGATACCATTGAAGTCTCTAACCTTAATCGCCAGTTTCTTTTTAGGTTTCTACTTTCTTATGCCCTCCCTTTTATAAACATACTTTTATTCCTTCTACCTTATAACAAATTAGTTTTCTTGATTTGTTATCTTCAGGCTTGAGGATGTTGGGAAGCCAAAAGCACAAGTGGCTGCTAAACGTGTCATGGAAAGAGTTAGTGGTGTAAATATTGTGCCACATTTTTGTCGAATTGAGGACAAAGAGCTCGACTTTTACAGTGAATTTAGTATTATTGTGCTCGGTCTTGATTCCATTGAAGCTCGAAGTTACATAAATGCTGTGGCTTGTGGCTTTTTAGGTTTGTATCTTATGGCTAGTAACATGTTTCTTATGGATATAAACTTCTAAGTTGACAACAGCTTGTATTATGGTCAGCATTCTCATTGCAATTTAAGATAGAAGAAGCTTGAATGAGATAAATGCTAATTTTGAACTAAACCATGTCGTAACTTCATTGGAGCTTGTAACAGACGTTTGCCCTATACCATGAAACAGTTAAAATGTCTCTAGTTCAGGCTCTGTGTCTAAACATCTGTATTAGGTTTGGAAGTCTTTAAGCAGTGTGATTCTATGAGGTGGTGTTCTCAAACAAAAAAAGATTGCATCTTTTCTCAGTAGCTTTATCTAACTTAAGATTAGATATCCGTTGTAGCTTATAAATGAAATACCTATAGCTTAAATATTAAAAATACATGGATCGTTTTTTGGTTGGCATGCATTTAGATTTTGTGTGTGTGTGTGTGTGCGCGTGCACTAACATTTAAATACTTTTTATCTGACAACAATGCTTGCAAGGAGTCTAACGCTGCAACCTAGGACCTAAAATTTTCAAAGTTCATGTTGTTTATCCAAATCCTGGCTACCCTATGCATCAGTTGATCTAGCAATTTTATGTTAGCATGTTGTTTAAACACATACCCACTCATCTGTTTAGTAATATTCTAGATTCAGTTATCATGAGTTTTTGTTGATATGAGAAACAGAAAAAGTATTAACATGTAAGTTGAATTTCAAAGTTAAACGTGTTATTTGTTTCAAGGTCTATTCTTGTAGGGATTTTTTTTTTTGGCTTGTAATCCATTTAGTAGATAGGTGGGTAGGTAACATGTTCTATTTTTATAATGTGAGCGTGAATAGTAAAATATGGTGGATTTAGAAATATCATGTTAAAATTTGAGTACACTGTACTCTATGCTATTGGTCGTAGACTCCTAGAGTTATATGTTGTGTAGGTTAATGATACAAACTTCCAATACACAGTTTTTTGCCTTTTAAAGAAAAAGTATCCTGTTTCTGGTAAAAATTCGTTGTGAACCCTTGATTTATGATGTTATACCTGGTTCCTTCATGGTAAATCTATGGTTTTCCACAAGGATTTCACAGGGCACATGGTGGCTCTGTTAGTTCAGCTTACTTTCTATTTAGCTGTCTATGCTATTGGCTGAGAATTTGTAATCGTTTATTTTTGCTGGCCTTATCATTGTTTCCCTACATATTTTTATTGCTCATCTTATATGCTTATCATGTGATCAGCATATTTAGCTGCAAAATGCAAATCGGAAGTTTTAGCTCATTCTTATTTAACTTTTTGAAATCAGAATACGACTCTGAGGACAACCCAAGAGAAGAAACTGTTAAGCCTATGATAGACGGTGGAACTGAAGGTTTCAAGGGTCATGCTAGAGTTATTTTACCCGGGACGACACCATGCTTTGAATGCACCATTTGGCTTTTTCCTCCACAAGTCAAGTTTCCTTTATGTACTCTAGCAGAAACCCCAAGAACTGCAGCTCATTGCATTGAATATGCTCACCTAATTAAATGGGACGAGGTAATCATGAAGCGCTAACTTATTTCTTGTCTAATGTGCTCTGCTCTATAATCATTATTGAACATACCATTGCAGGTGCATAGTGGAAAATCCTTCGATCCTGATAACCCTGAACATATGCAGTGGGTTTACTTAGAGGTTAGCTGTTCTGCTGTTTTCTTACTTTGGTTTGAAGTTATGTTGTCTTAGTCTCCACTCATGTTCAACTCTAATTGACAGGCTTCCAAGAGAGCAGAACTATTTGGCATTCAAGGAGTCACATATTCGTTGACACAGGTAAATTAACTTTTAGAGTAGAATCACTATTTTCTGTATTCACTGGTTTGAGTATGGTATATCAAAGTGTTATGTCAAATAACATGAGTTCTTCAATCATTGTCATTTATTGTGGGATGTGACTCTGCTTATTTTCGTAACGAGATATTTCTCTATCATGACTAGGTCCGGATGGTTAAATACTCAATTATTTGGATGTCATCATATTAATAATACAAAGTTTTGAATGCTTTATAGATCAACCTTTTTAAAGGGTGCTTTCAGGTCTATTGTCTTTTTTACATGGTTATAAGTCCATGATCATTTTTCTGTTTGTTTACAGGGTGTGGTGAAGAATATTATACCAGCTATAGCATCTACAAATGCGATAATATCAGCTGCATGTGCTCTCGAAACTTTGAAGCTTGCATCAGGATGCAGTAAAACTTTGTCAAATTATCTAACGTATGCCCCATATCCTTGTTCATTTTGTGTTATTTTCAACCTTAAATAAACCTCATACTGCTTATAATATTTCTGAATTTTTTTTAATAATGATTGTCTATTTATAATGGTTGAACACTGAACCGAGTAAGCGTTTATTAAAATCATCTGGACTTTTCACTTTGGAAATAGATCAATAACTCTGTGTGGCATTAGAGTTTCAATCCTATATTTTGTATATTTTCAGTCAATCATTTTGCAAACAATGTGAATTTAGTGTGTTTTTCTTCGTGTATTCAATCACCATTAATTACTAACTTTTCTTGTGTAGGTATAATGGTGTTGAAGGCCTTCATACTAAAGTCACAGAGTTTGTGAAGGATAAAGAATGTCTTGTTTGTGGTCCTGGCATCCTCATTGAGCTGGATACTTCAGTCACCTTGAAATTGGTAAAATCATTTTTTTTTATTATTATTATTATTATTATTATTATTATTTTTTTTAAATTTGTTGCTGGTTCCTTTAAGACATTGTTACAGACTTCTTCAATTTTACATGTTTGATGCATTTTAAAAGCCATTAGACTAGCGGTATCAAGTTGTAAAGTTATGGTGTGTTTCCCCTATAAGGTTCAGGGTGCAAGTCCCATTGTGGACATATTTGTAGTTTAGGGTGAAGTGAAGTTGGCCGCATAATTGAGGGACAACTTGTAACTGTGTTATTAATTGGTTAATCCCTATTTTAGTTAATCGATGACTAAATATGATTCCGGGATCAGTAGTCCCAGTTGTTGCAGCTACTCGTAGTCATTAGTATGTGTCTCTTAGATTAGGTTAACATCACCCATCGTAAATGCTTCCTTGATCTAAATAGATGTCGTATAAACTCTTTTTTTAGCTCAGTATTATTTTCTGCCTACAATTTGGGTGAAGATGAATGCTGAAGCCATTGTAAGGTTAGAATTTGGAACCCAAACCCAACCAACAAAAGAACAATGTATGAGAAATGATGGTCAAACTCATATCCATCCTATAAATATACCCATAGTGAACCCATGTTAGCATACCATAACTTAGTGTTCCTGTTGGTGCATTACACATCAAATGTGATTAAAAGGTCGAGTATGAAAGCTGATAAAGATCTTTATTATTAACAGGTTAAGAAATTTCAGTGACTGAATCAGATGTCTATTAAAGGCCTATTAACAGAATATTGGAACATGATGCTTGTGAGCAATCTATGCATATGCATAATTTTTGTCACAACTATTAAGCAAAAGTATTTTTTTTCTTTCTAAAATTATTAATGTTTGAAGTTCTGATAAATATCCAATTAAGATCTAATTTACACACATAAATCACCCTAATTAGTGAGATTTCAGCTCTAGGTTTTTGGTAGCCAGATACAGATTGTGGAACTTGTATAAAGTATCCATTGCCACTGGTAGAATCAACAAGGACAAAGTTTCAGACAAAATAAATGACAAAGTGAAAAGTAGAACTAACTTGACTAGTTACTCTAGACTCCAGAGAATACACAGGGTAAGTTAAACTTAGAAGCAAAATAGAATATTGTAGATTTCTTGTGAACAGTCAGAGAAGGATATCTCAATTGGGCCACTTGCTAGTTTTGAGCTCGTTGGAATTTATCAGCCAGAATGCCAGATGATGCTTTATCATCTCAGTTTGACCATTCATGTTCTGAAATCCTTTTTTTGTCAGATTTGTCCCAAATGAAAGTATTAGTAATACATTCTCCAATAGACAATAGTATGGCAGACTAGGAGCACTTCTAATAGGCACTGCATCACGTTATAAGAGTTGTAAAACCCAAGTCGATTCGTAGCAGCCAATAATTTAAGCAAACGGTAGGGTTTATTCCATATGCCAAACAAGGTTTACGGAAGTCTAAGGCTCTTATAATCTGGTAGAGAATACTCGTAGTTGAATTGATGATTATTACTGAAACTTGCAATAAGTAGACATACAATGATCCTTCTAGGATTAGGCAAATGACCCGCAACAAAATATAATGTAAACAAAAAACACTAGAATATGTACCTTAATAGAAGTAGAAGTGAACTTGCTTCTTTATGTGGCTTTTATGTTTTATTTCTAAGCTTCCAAAAGCCACTTGTTTGTTTTCAATTCACAACAATTTTTGTGGTATCTTTACACTTTAATAATTGTTGTCAAGTGATGTTGGTGAACCGTATGATGGGCGACTATCTCCTGTGGTTCGGAGAGGACTCAGCTGTTAGTCTCATTTTGTAGCCTAAACTAAATATAGTTAAAGGAGCATATGACAGTTGAGCGACTTTCTGTAAAATGAGTTAAATTTCCGTTCCTTTGTGAATTTTACAATTTCTTTATTTTGAATATGTTCATCTTGTTAAAATCTTTGCAGCTCTTACTGTCATAACAATTCTCATTTTGTTTATGCAACTTTTGACTGCTCAATTTCCGTTGCTAGTTGCTTTATGTTTCACATGTTTTCATCAAACCAACTCTCATGTACTGTAAGTATTGGCATCTTTTGAATCGTGCAAAAAACATGTAACAGATTAGTGCCCGGACATTGTGTTATCATTAAATGCATTACATGGCATGGCTTTATGTACTTCTAGTTTTTATGTTATGCGTTGCATTTGATTTAGATCTCCGTCTATTTCGTTGTCCAGTCTCCATCTGAGACTTTCAAGTAGATCTTTGACCTTATTGCTACAGCTAATGTCTCTACATGTTGAAGACGCGGTGTGTTCTTGTCTAAAGTTATAGATTTCTTGGTTTTATGAGATTTAAACTACTATTCTATGCATCTGTTTATTTTCATTTGGGAATCACCAAATATGGACTTAATCTGAGCTTGATCTACATTTTTTTTTGTAACAGTTCATCGATCAACTTGAAGATCATCCAAAGCTCCTCATGGCAGGAGCAAGTGTGACACACAGAGGGAATAATCTTTACATGCAGGCACCTCCAACACTAGAAGAAATGACCAGATCAAACCTCAGCTTACCATTATTTGACTTGATGGACAAATCTTCACAAGGCATTGTGCATGTGACTGGACTAGCTGGCAAGGGTGACAAGAAGCAATCTTGCCTGAGAAAACTGCGTGTTGTCTTCAAGGGTGTTGGTGGAATTACGGATACGGACATGGCTGGTGGAGCATGAAGTATTTCTACTTAGCATTATATTTTGTATCCATTTTTTGGCTGGTTTTGAAATGGTATACCATCTGCAAAGACCTTGGGAAAAAAATGTTAATCCTTTTGTTAGATGTTATTAAGTATTTGTTTAGGAGTTATAGGTATGTATCCCATGATTCAGGAAATATTTAACCCCTCACAAAGACATGGTAAGCCATGTAATATTGACTTTTGGCATTGTTTTGAGGCTTGTGTTCATTGTATGTGTCCTTATAACTGTTGCAGTCTCCTTCAGATCATTCCTACTTAAGGTTTGTTGGGGAACTGAAGTTCAAAGCTTACCAATCTTTACTAGTCATTTGGTAGGGCATGATTGTTTTCTACCATCTTTCTAGATCTACGGTTTTGGCATTGCCGAGTGTTTCATAGATTAGCAATCTTTCCTCTGGACAAAACAAACCGGAGATACCGTCGCAATAATGCTCCTGTCTGTTTAAAAATTTAGGCTAAATTTTAACGAATCTTGATGCTCCCTCCGTTCCAAAAATATTGTTTTACAAAACTATTTTCTTTCTTTTTTGAAAGGCAAACTATTTTTGGTTGTCCTATAGTGTTGGTGGTTGCGTTTGTTGGATACAATTCTATTTCGCAGTTATCAGTACATGTGAGCTTGGCTAATAACTCATGTAAAGACACACCAACGCTATATGAGTGCTGAGATCGATACAGTCCTAATATCTTATCTTAAAGGGTGTTTACTAAATTAAGTGGCTTGGAGGAATGTTGAGATTTTTGTTGGTCTCCCCATTAAGATGAAACAAAGTTTTGTTGAATAATCTTGTGACCTTTTAGAGTCTCGGAATATTTTTCAAAATTTGGCCATGACTTCGTTACAATTTGAAATTTGGCTAGTCTTAGAACAGTTTGTCAAAGAGGAGTCTTGTGACATTATGAAAGTCTCGTTGTGATTTATTAATAGTCATCGTGAGTGTTATCCCGACTCTTGACTCGTGTCATACCTCAATGTCCTTACCGTACGTGGAAACCAAACGATCGACTAACCCCAAACCTCCAATACGTACCTTACGTAAACATGTACTAAAATCACTAGAAACAAACCAAGTAACCAACTTATTAATTAAATTGTTTGTCTAACAAATGACCGCATAACACTATTTTTTAATGATTAATAAGGTAATGTTATCCCTATCAAATAAAAACTTATCAAGGTAGTTTATAAATAATTTAGTGTGTATTAAATGCACTTTCAGTAATAAAGAAAAATCCGGGTTGAATTAATGCACACCAAAGGGGTGTTCGTTTGAGCTTATTTTGGGCATACGAACTTATGTGATTTCACTTCGTGATACATAAGCCCATTTTCTGAATGTATTTCAAAATTATGGGCTTGTATAAGCTTTTTATGTTATATATGTTTATTAGTTTTAAAATAAGCTGGAAAAATGAGCTTATTTAAAATAAGCTCATAACTCTAAAATAAGCTTAAACAAACACCTTTAAAATAGAGTGGAAAACTATGTTGCACCTTGCCTTCTATTTATCTTTGTTACTTATAATGCATGTATATGCATTCTTTAAACTTAAAATGCTTAAAATTTGAGTCATATTAGTAGACTATTATATCATTTATTAAAAGAGGAAATAATGCCTACATTATAATGTAGCATTATCATTTTCTTTGTAAAAATTAAAAATGTACGATTCGGTCTATTCATTATTTTCCCCGTCCATACTTTTTTTCAAAGGAAATATTTTAAATGTGGCATTTTCTATCATCTACAACTATATTAATACTTTAAATATTTTTTAGATATTAAACTTTTATTGTTTTTTGTTTCTAACTCATGAACTTTTGTAATGACTACAAGTTGAACATGGTAATTTTTGCATCAAAGATCAAACTCAAATCATGATTTCGCAAGTATAATTATTTGACGCTATAAATTGTCGCTTTGCGCGCGGGTATACATCTAGTATATCTGTAATGTATATTTACCAACATAATTTTACTCCTCGTTCCAAAGTATGTACATCATAAGATACTTTTTAGTCAAATTGAACCCATAAATTTTGCATCAAAGTTCAAACCCAAATTACGATTTAAGATAATTATTTACCATTATCATTGTCGTTTTCTGTGGTATACATTTAGGGTGTGTTTGTTTCATTAAGATGTTTTGGGTCCGAATCGACTACCGATCTTAGTGGTAAGAGGTGTTAGAAAGTCTAAATCGAACGAAATAATGTTGTTTGTTTTATATAAGTGTCCGAATGATTTTAAGTCTTTTTTGCAATTTGTTTATTAAACCAACGATGCGATAATAAGTATTTATGTAAATATGAAACAAGACTTTTATCATAAATATAACATAGTTAATAAACAATCAAATATATTATATAAAGTTTACAAAAGCAGTAACAATAAGAGATCTCATCTTCGAGAGATAAGACAGTCTGGCGTTGCTAAGATGTTATATGTCTAGAAAAAAAAACAAAGAAAACGTCTGCTTGCTCTTCTTGGTAGTATATCTTTTTTTTAAAACAAACACACCCTTAGTATATCTGTAATGTATATTTACAGACATTATTTTACTCTCTGGTTCCAAAGTATGTACATGATAAGATACTTTTCAGTCAATTAACCCTTTCATAATAAATTCACGTATTTCCAAAGGAGTTGCAAATGGATTTGCGTTCATCCAACACATCTGACACCCAATCCCAGTACAATCTGTTTCGGGACAGGGGAATCATGATACATCACTAAACTAAATGGTTTAAACCAAAGTCTACTCTATAATCAAATAAAAGAAAGGATACAAAACTGGCAAGAAAGTAAAGTTAGTTGCAGGAACTCAAGCCACTACAACACATGACTAAAAATAAATGATACCGCAACCAGCATATGCAAATGAAACTACTTCAATTAGAACTTTGTGATACACGGTCGATTGGTTCTTGGAAATATTGAAGAGAGATGAAGACGGCTTCCTGTTTCAACCAATGATAGTAATGTTTAAAAACCAAGTAAATTCAAATGGAAGAAAGTGCCTAGTTCAGAAAGCCCATACCTCTGTTCGAATTGTTCTGCTTCCTTGATGCGGACATATATTTAAATATGTACTAAAAACCTCCCGTGGGTCTTTTCCCTGAAATAATCAGTTTATCATCAGGCCAATCATCTTCTTAACATGCTGATTTTGTCAATCATGGAATGTTGCACAGAGTAACATCCTTTAGGTTTTATTCCTTAAAATGAAGCTATGATACTTAAATGGACAAAAAACATCAAATTCCCTAAAACAGAATAAAAAATATGCTGCCTAAAAAGGGATTTGAAATAGAGTAGGTTGTTATTATGTGCACTAAAGCAACATTTGAAATATACCAATAATGGTTATTGCCAATGGCAATGAAGATAATGGTCTACGGAAAGTGTTCGATTGTCACTTAGATAAGATAGAAGTCTTACATTTATCCTATATATCATATTGATTCAGCTCCTGAATAGAAAAATAAATTACTATGAATATGCATCGCACAATATGGTCCTAACAGTTTCACAGACACAGACCTTGAGGTTTTTGTCTTCTTCAATGCACTCTTCCAATCCGGCAAGTCCACCAAAGGCAATTAACAAATGCCTGCATAGGATTCAGTCATATCAAAAATCAGTACAGCGAGTCAGTTTTACCTGCCTGCATCTAAGAGTATTAAGGTATTATATAGGGTAAAATAGTCTTATAATAGAAACCTACTTTTGACAATGAGCCATTCTGGTAATTAATTTTTGTTCAATTTTGGTTATTTCACTTGCATTTTGTGGGTTTCATTGGTAATTTTCTTTCCCCTTTTTGGCGACGAGTAACCCGCATAACCGGTTAAGGTGTCCAAGCTGTCAAAAGACATACTTGAATGCATGCTGACATGTACTTGCTAACGAGTCTTGATGACATTTTAGTACTTTGTACCTAAAGGGTTATGGTTTTAGGTATCCACGTCATCAAGTCACATCATCAAAACACGTCAGCATTTAAGTATAACTTAATCAGATAGTTTAACTAGTGATGTCAATTAGCAGTTGACAAAAACGCACACAAAAAAAATTTACCATATTAACCCGCCAAATGCAAGTATAATAGCCTAAACAAGAACAAAAATTAATCACCAAAACAGACCAATGATAAAAGTAATTGTCTATTTTATGGCTGTAAGCCTAATATAGAAATACAAAATCTTTTCATAAAGGGTTTTAGATTTTACATAAACATCCATCTAGATTGCCATGACGGCTGAATTTATGATAATTGGCCAAACTCAGAAATATCAAGTCAACTTAGTATGATTCAAATACATAAAAGGCAAAAACGAGAGGAAAAGTTATGACTACACTTGATTTTAGATTTGATTTTTATTAAGCATAAGTAGCTAGTATCATGTGTTGCTGAAGTAAAAGGAGCACCATGGTCATATATTAACAGAAAATCCTAGTTTGTTTACAGACTTAATAAATAAAAAAATCCCAGTTCGATAAAAGCTGCAAGAATATTCATTTTGAGAAGTACACCATACGTTACAACATTTTATTCCTTATGCAACTTTTTAAGCTAAAAGAAACATCCATGTCCCTTGTCCCAAAGATATGATTTATGGATCGAGAAACTGTATCCACAAATACATCCCTAATTCCCTTAGACAATGTACCAAAACAAATGTTGCAATTTCATGCGTATGATGAAGTAAATAATATAATGGGAGGAGTTTATCACATCCAACTATAATAAGGATCCATCCACAGCCCTACTATAACATAATTAATCATACCTGAAAGATGGTAACTCAAGTTCTGATGATTTAACAATATGACCATGCTCGGAGGTACCAATGAGATAATCATACCCACCCTACAAAAAGTAATGCAGATGAAAGAAACCTACCATAAATACATGAGAAAGAAAAAATGAATACTGGTCTTATAATAAAATAATATAATCAAGAGAATACCTCATACGGGCAACCGTTCATTACTGAGCTGATATTGGCAGCATACCTCACTTTATAGCCCCAATACATTCCTGACTCTTCCTTAGGTTTGGACGATGAGACAATCTGACGTGGCTGATCTATAAACCAGAGAGCAGATAACTAAGCCTTTTAAATGACAAATAAATCAGCAATTTAAGAGCAAATTTTAACAACAGGAATAGAATCAAAACAAAATATCTTTTGAGGGGCTTGAATTAATGTGTATCTAGTAATGAAATGTACAGTTTTGTTAGATTGGGATAGTGTTAGAGAAGAGACCAACAGTTGTCTAGCACATAGTTGTTAAGATCTCGATCTAGCTCTTGAGATCTTCCGATTTTACAATCCCGCTAAGCAAAAACGAGTCAAACTTTCCTAGGATCCTAAAAGGCATAGGATCTTGATCTTGCCATAGGAAAGTAAGATCTCGATCTTACCATAGGATCGTAAGATCTCGATCCGATTAGATTCTACTTCCCTTTAATTAACTAACTAATAAACCATAAATGAATGAATTTTGTTAAAGTAAAACAATAAAGTAGGCATGGATAATTATAAGTGTTTTATAAGAGTAAAATATATAGATGTGTAGATTAAAAGATTCAGCATCCTTATTCACCGATTATATATTTTAGTATTTTTAACCATTACGCGTTGCATTTTCACATTATTATAACTTTGAAAACTCTTATTTCTTCATGAATTTTCTATACAATCAGCTTGCTTTGAATACGAATTACTAGACAGATAAGATATTTGAACATTTGAGTAGGATCTTCCGATCTTACGATTCGGATCTTGCAAAGACAAAAACGATCAATAGTAGGATCTCGATCTTGACAGCCTTGGTCTAGCAAGCTAATCCATTTTCAACATTGCCCTTCACCAACATTGCCACATTGCAAAGAGATATTTCAGATTAAGTATAGAGCTTGTTAGCAGGGGAGGAGCCAATTTAGTGGTAGTGAGGTGGTGGTGGTGGGGGATGCCCCCAACAAACTTCGTGGGGATACACAAACATCTATTTATTTACTTTTTATCGTAATTTAAGTTTTCTTTTCCTTTTTGGCAAACTTCTAAATGTTTAGTTATTTTCTAGTCCTGTAATATTTTGTGCCCAGCTTTCGCGGAAAGGAAATTCTTTTTGCCCCCCATGTCCAGTTTTCCAGGCTCCGCCACTGCTTGTTAGTGCTAAAAAATTTCCACATACCACAGCAACAAATCAGTGTTAAAATAATTTTCTTATCTTCTTCTTTAAATAGAGAACCCGAAAGAAGATCATGAAAAAGCTTTCAACTGTAAGATATCTGTTTAGGCTTGGTGGTAGTAATTTAAACACAGAAATCAATAAACCTAAAACATATATGTTATAAAATAGAAAAAATTCATGCAGTGATTTGTTACATAGCTTAGGTGTGAAATACTCTATAATCATCCTCAGAAAAATGAGAAACTTAAGCCTAAATTGGCATAAAACAAACTCACCACACACTTCCTAACATTCTAGTTAAACCATTGTATTTCAGTACTTCAAAGGGTGATCATACTTGCATTAATCTAAAAGCTCACCATAATCTTTGACAGTGGGACTTAGGAGAATTGTGTGATACATGCAGACTGTCATATGAGAATAACAGTAATGGGAGATTAGCAGCCTAAAGCAAGGTATATGTTACTTATATTTATCTCTCATCTCCAGTCACATACTGTATTCCACTAGTATGGTAGTACAATCTATCCAATTATTGAAGCTACTAGCCCAAATCCTAGTAATGCTGAAAGTTTGTACCATTGGACATAATAATTCCCAAATTCAGTTTCTAAAGCAAGGTAAATGTTTTTTAGTTTGTTCCTACATTCTTTCTCACTTCCCTATTATCCAACTTTTTTAGCAAAATGGGCCAAATAGGCATCTACTTTAAGCCTTATAAGAGAGAGAGTGTGGTTCTAATTGGTACTCCCTTCGTCCCAAAATTATTGTCCAAATACACAAAAACACACACTTTAAGAAAAGTGCAAACATTACACTGCACCAATAAGAAGAATTTATATGTACCTTTTGAAAAGTTTTTAGATTGGTTAAAATTTTGGAAGTGGACTTTAGGACATACCATATAGAAGAATGGACAATATTTTGGGACGGAGGCAGTAACAAATAAGTTATGTCCTACTTTCTATTAAGCACCTTATGTGAGGGTATTTGGATTAGCTTACATATTGGGCTTATTTGAAACTGGATGAGCTAATAAGCTCACTTTTTAGGGCTTACTGGCTTTTCCAATTTCAAACAGGTCTATAAGCCCAGAAAATAAGCTAATATAAACACCCCTATAACCTATACCCCTTCAAACTAAAAAAATCTCATTTGCTCTAAGAGATGCGCAATCTAGGAGTACAATGACCTATCAGATAATCAAAATATAAAGAAAAAATCTGTTACAGTTCAAACAAGCAAAAATAAATAAATAAATAAATACCATCGAGTTGGCGCTCGGTCCCCATGGCTACAGTTACTCTTGTTCCAGGCGCAAGTGCTTGATCAATTACCACATTCTAAAGGGAAGAACAATCAATCAACAAACATGTAAGAGCTACAGGTCAATATCTTGGTTAAAAATTGATGAAGCAAGGTGATGTCATCCACTGGTTGGCATGAGAACCAGATGTGAACAACAAAAGACATCAATATACCAAACATGCATTCATTGTTTTGATGTATGAAGAGCATGTTAAAATAAGAAGTTAACATTTTTGTTATTTTGGGTAACCAACTTTCAAATGGTCGTTTCCACATGTGAGTTACCTCCTGAAAAGGGAGGGCTTTACCTGAGTCTGTGTGGCGGTGGGTTCAAAACCTGTAGATTAGTCGGCCAAAAAGGTCCGAAACCATGGTTACCCAAAAAAGGTTTGCCGGTTACAAAGAATATAAAAGATTGAATCTTCGAGACCTAACTTTTGGCCAAGGTCTGTTGGCCATAATAGAAACTAAATCAAAATTGGCTTACCTGTGTATGCAATTAGCCCCTTTATGACATAATAATAATTTCCGTCTAACGGTAGTTCTATAATGCTACTTTTCTCTTAATTGATTTATAACTAATCTCTTGGGGTACTAAGATATCCCATTTTCATTTATGTAATTTTGCCACCATGTCTTTGCTTTGAGCAGTTCCTGTATGATTGTCACAGAACATTGGTTCTATCTTCTCCATCTGTCCTATATATGTGGCAGCTTTAAAAGTTTTAGATGGTCCGATTAGAAAAATATGACAGAACAACAGCCCAAAGAGTTATTGATGATGTATACTCTAAACTATTTAGGGGTGGTCTAGTGGCAAAAAGGCTTGTGACTCACACTAAAATGTGTGAGGCCTCAAGTTCAAAGGTGCAAACACCCCTAAAGTGGTCACGCCAACCTCCTGATCGCTGAATCGCGGGAGCTCGCTTCATCTCGCTATTTTCGTAGAGTCAAAGTGACGATTCGACGTACCAAAACTGATCGGTACAAAAATAATTCGTGAGTTATGTGTTTGGAGGTTTTCTTGAAGATCTAGAAACAAGAAGATGGCTATTGAAAAGATCGGTACAAGGAGACTAACAAATGAAAAAGTAAATATGAGATTGGGAATATAAATGGGAGGCACGTGGGTAATCTAGGGAATATAACAAAGTAATTTCATTATTATTTTTTATCAGATTTTTTTAAAAAAAGAAAAAATTTGGTTACTTGAATGGTAAAATGACTTTTGAAAGTGAGTGGACAATAGTCCTTTGAATTTTGAATGATAAATATAATAACACAACATATTAAATCTAGAAAATATATGATATTGTACCAAATTGGGTACGTATCTAAATATCTAATGAATCTAGGAAGCTTAAACTAATACATCTCGGTAAGCCTTAATGAATCATTATAATGAAACACTTGTTCTATTAAATCTAGAAAATAGACACCTAAATATCTAATGAATCTAGCCAATCTAAAATAATAAAACTTTGTACCAAAATTACACAATAAAATAAAAGTATATTCAAATAATAAAATTTTGTATCAAAATAATAAACCTTTGAAAACATAGACAATTCCCGATGTTATGAAATTGTCAGTTTGTTTTGTTGGGATTGTGTCTTATACTTTACACCTTATTTATGTTTCATCTTATTTGAATATTGGTGGGATTGGGAGGGGCCAATCATTAATTTTCTTCAAAGAATGGGCTTTCACGTTATGCAATATTGTATTTAGTGGGCTAGTTGGGACGGGCCTAGCACCTGCTACCCACCACATCCCCTCTGCCCCTGGCGGTGGGTCCAAACCCCGTGGATTAGTCTGCCAAAAGGTAGGAAACCATGGTTACCCATTAAATCTTATTTGGTGCTACATGAGGGTGGACAATGAAAACTGGGAGTATATAAGACACAAGCTACTTTGCAAAATAAAGGATAACACCTTACCAATAGCTTTCGATTTAACTCTTCTATTAATTGCACACTCTTGATTTTGGAATGAATATATTTATCATTTTTCATTAAATCTTATTTGGTGCTACATGAGGGTGGACAATGAAAACTGGGAGTATATAAGACACAAGCTACTTTGCAAAATAAAGGATAACGCCTTACCAATAGCTTTCGATTTAACTCTTCTATTAATTGCTTCAGGGAAGTGATTATGGGAATAGATATCATTCACAGTAACATTAGCCAGAGACTTCAAATGGGCATATTACATAACAGACACTTTAAGATTATCAAGGAGGAGAAAAGTGGAGTTACTTTATAAAGATGCACTGTGACTAAAAATAAACGCGTCTTAAAAATTATGTTGCCCAATCTATCCTTTGTCATGAGACAATTGTCACCAAAATTCACAGAGAATTCTAGATATGCAATTCGCTATAATCCTAAAATGCACCAAACTGGAAAATTTGTCTAGAAGAGACATGTAGGTCGAAAGACAATTCCTGATTCTCATTTTCAAGTTCCCTAAATCCTTAACAATTTATTGGAGTTAAATTTAAGACATAATTTCTTACTATGTCAAATGTAGCTATGTGCATGTTTTGGATCATTTAGTTCATATCATCAAAGTTTTGAATAGAGGCTTTGTTTTATAGAAGCTTGTTAAATGGCCACTTTTCATTCAGCATCAGTAAAGACAAGGTATATAAATCATCAATACCAAAAAAACAATTTCAATCGAACCCCCAATGTGTATCATATTACATAGAAGATAGTCAAAATGTAAGTAAATGACTACGATACCCCCTCAATGCCTTAAGATAAATGAATATCCCTTAAAAATGTACAGAATGGTTCCCAAAGACATTTTTGCTCAAACTTCAGAGCTTGTTAAACAACTTCTGAGGCAAAGATAGGAAGACGGACAATAAAAGACATTATAAGAACTCATGAGGCCCTACGGCGTAGAGGTATCGTGGCCTCTACGGCGTAGAGGCTACGTCAAAAAAATAATGGAGTGTTTCAAATTCGTTTAAAGTCAAATTTTATAGTCTTTCCATGTGTTTCTCTCTTTTTCTAGAAAAGAAGTATTGTGTAGGTGTGTGTGTTTGAATGGCAAAATTGATGAAGAATAGATGATTTTGATAAATGCTTGAGTTTTAATGAGAGATGCAGGAATGTGTTAGCTGGGTACAAACCTGTATCGCCCAACGCCAATCTTATATATGTTTCCTACCATAATTTTTGGTCACAATATACAAGTATTTTTTTTTCTTATATGTTTTCGTGTTTCAGCCTTTTCCTGCTTTAGGTTAAGTGATGGTGTAATTTTAAAAACGTGAATGTTTGATGACAAAGATGATGAAGCTCTCCTGCAAACACCAATATGTTTTCAGAGCTCTCCTGCAAATACCAACATGCTTTTTATTCGCACTTTTGGGAAGGAAAATATAGCTTTCTAGAGAGTGGGGCTCTAGATGTATTAATGTAATAGCTAGGGATTTAGATAGATTATTATGTTTTGGACCATCGTAACCCTTTCTTCTACGTAATTCTACTTAAAAACTGAACCAGAATGCTGTAATTTATTTTTTTACTACATTGACATTCTAGTTTACTTTCTGATGCATTTCCAGTCTCAACATTAATTATAGAGAGGCTCCACCATTACACACTCAATACATCATGCGAGAACATTGCTATAACAACTTGAACCATATTAATAAAGATACTGCTCTACTTTAGGGTCAGTTCTTAACATAAGATAATTTGCAAAAGAACCTCCGGTTTGTCCAAGTACAAATGCCTATGCAAACTATGGACACCTCTAGACTGCAATCACTAGGTTACTATGCATCTGCAAAAACTTATATACCTAATCCATTAATAAGAGAGCACAACATCACTAACAAGAGAAGCATGTAGCAAAACTAGTATAAATTTACAGATGTTGATCAAAAGCATACCTTGCTGAGCCCCACATCCACCAGCGTGTTGGCAGAACTTAGAGCTTGTTGCATGAGTGTGACACCTATCAAGTAATAAACAAAATAATAATCATGATTTTTGGTACACAAATTACTTAACCACTTCAGTTAGCTACAGCTTACAGATAACACAAACTACTGAACTATTTCATATAGACTTTATTAGGATGCAGCCCTTTTAGCAATATAATCATGAAACAACAACAGCAAAATTCCACTGATGCGCGGGGTACAAGAAATAAAATCATGAAAGTACACTGCAAAGACGAATTATTGCTTTGAGTTCCCAACTCTTTATCAGCTATTTTCACATAATAAACACATATGAAGGGTTTCAGCTAAATTGGATTTCCCGCTTTAATACTACAACACTCATGTGACACTGCTGTCCAGTATTCAATTTAAGCGACTAAGAACTTTAGTAAATAGTATAAGTCAAGGTAGCAGCTGCAGGCGCTATGAGTAGATAGTATAACTATATTATGAATCTAAGATATTGCAAAAGAACTATAACTATACAAAGCGATGGGACTCGTCTACGTTTGAGGTTGTTTCTTACATTAAAAAACTGCACAAGCACGATCTCAGCATAGAATCGCAAAAGATAATTTAGGAAGTCCATATTAAGACCATAATAGTTGCTTGTCAGTTAGACAACTTCTTCTGAATGAAGGTGTCGCTTATATCTGCAGGGCATCAGGATCAAATGCGCAATGAACCTAAAGAGCACAAATTAATTGGAAGAGTAACAAGAGGATCATTTATGGAAGGATTATTGTCGAGCCTTTTTACAAGAGCGGTTGCATACCATCCGCGCCATTATTTGAATGACATATCATTTCTATTTCTTAAATGATGGAGCAGGCATGAGTAATAGATACAATAAATAGCAAATTTAGTTTTTAAAAAGAAACATAAAACGTACAGGACACATTACTATTGAAACTAGGAATTGTTGAGCATGCAATCTGGGAATCAAAAAGAAGATTATGTATGACATTCGTTGTTAGATTGAGCAGAATGGGGGCTCGAGTTTCCTTCCAAAACTTGGTGTTCCGTGACATGATATGCAAGATGATCACAATTGAGCAAAATTTATCTGTTAAGTTTGCCCATAATTGTTTTTTATTCTTCCAACTTTAATGACTATATGACCAAGTAAAATTATATTGTATACAGAATAGTTCAGAACATGATATAATTTGTGGGAGAACCTATTTGCATTCCTTTTGGTAGATATGCCCTTTTGATATAGGGCAAGCATAGAAGGGTTCATACAGGAGCTGGCTTTCTTAGATAAGAACTAAGAAGATGCAATCATCTTTATTTTATCACAAAAAACTTTGGCAAAGAAATATCGTTCCCTAATAAAACTTTTAGAGTATTTCTTATCAGACGTTTGGTATGTTCTTGTGTATTGTTTTTGACAATAAAATTCCTGAAACAAAATCCCAATATTACGAAAATTTAAAGAAGTAACAATACAAACAAGAACTAACGACAACGTTCATGCCATGTTTTAAAAAGCATGGAAAGGTTGATTTAACTGTTATTTCCATGAACCTGACATTCTGACTTCTACTATCATACTATGGTAACAAATTATGGCAGTAACATTCTTGAAATGATGCTTCGACAGTTGACTATCATACTGCACGTTTAAGTGATATGTAAAGGAGAGAAAACAACCTTCTCTATATGGAGCCCATTCATGCTTTCGAAGATGATGTGGGGCATCAAGCGGTGGCAGCAAACCCTACAAAAGCAAGCATTAACTGGTGGATATAATATGAATTACATAGTTGCATGCGATTCCAAAATGTAAACGCAATAGGTTCGCACCACAAATCTGAGGCTGTTATGCTTGGGGAAAAGAGTCTTTCTTAGATATTGTGGTGTCTCAAGATACTTCAAGATCCTTATTAAGAAAGCAGTACCAGTCTCATTCTCATCAGAATTATGGTCAGCTTCCACAGGGGGGTGATCCGATGCTGTGCTTTGGTTATCAAATATGACCACCTATAAAGAGAAGAAAACATATGGATGCGTTTAGCTGTTTGTATTTTTAAAAGGAGGGGTTTTAATCTCTAGAAAAGCATTGAAAACATGTTTCTGTGTTTAAAATACTCCTCCGAAAACATATATCTAACAATAACTGAGAAAGGTATAAGTTAAAATGTAAGCATAAAAGAAACCTCATCAATTCGGAAAATAGTGGCGGCACGGGCAATTTGACCAGCTAACTGCAAAATAAAAATAAAAATGATTCATATAAGTACTAGTTAGTAAAGAAGAAGAAATATCAAACAGTTGATGTGCAATGCAGACCCACCCTGGTAGCGAGCTCGAAGGACTGGGTATTATCGATGATAGAGCCAGGGAGGGCTATGCTCACAGTAGGAATTTTCTTTATTTTCTTCTTCTTCTTCTTCTTTTTCTCATCACAGCAGCCGCCACCGCCATTTTGGACTGCTGCTTCTTCTTCTTGATGGTCTCTCTTCTTTTTACCCATTCTTCTTCTTCTTCTTCTTCTTCTTCTAACAATTGATTGATTGTTTTTCTTCTCTTTATTTCTTTTCACCACAAGAGTGGCGGAACTCTCTCCCTATGTATGTATTACCGGTAGTAGGTTTTGTTTTTCTTAATAGGACAAATTGCAAAAAAATGTCATTGTGCTATATGCTGAGTTTTGCATATACTCCGTCAGTCTCAAAATTTAATTTTAAATTAAACAAATAACCAAATAATCATCACATACCAAGAGACACATCAGAACCATTAATTCAAATTTAATCAATGACTGAGATTAAAATACACTATCCACTAAAATAAAGCGGAGGGGTATAATCGTCAAATCACACCAAATACTAAAACGCGCTATCTCTCTCCATTTCTCACATTCACTGAATCTACCTAACACACACTACTCACACATTTACACCAATCAAAAAACCACCGCAAAAATCATCAAAAAATATCAAAATCACCGGAGAAGATGAAAGATAACGACGTTGAAACAATCACGTTAAAAGAACTGAAAAAAAGAACTACGAGCAAAAACCGGCCAAAAAACCGGTTTTAGGTATAATCTTACACTCTAAACAACTATTTCAATATATACAACTTTAATTTATGATTATATGATGTTTTGAACTGTTTATAGCGATTATGATGAAGAAATATGCAAATAGAAGTGTTTTAATAGTTTAGAAGCTAGGTTTGCGAGATTAGAACTGTTTATAGATTTTTTGTTATGATTAGGAGTTAGGTTTTAACAGTTTAGAAACTAGGTTTGCGAGATTAGAAGTGTTTATCGAAGGCGTCTTATGCGCGGCTTAGCCGCATAAGACGCCTTCGACTTTGGCTTCGCCAAAGGTATCTTATGCGGCTAAAACTTTGGCTCAGCTGCGGAAGCTTTGACGAATGCAAAAGGCTTCAACAAAGCATTCGCTGCAGCTAAGTAAAAGGATTAGCCGCAGAAGATGCCTTTGGTGAAGCCAAAGGCATCTTATGCGGATAAACCTTTGGCTCAGCTGTGGAAGCTTTGACGAATGCAAAAGGCTTCAACAAAGCATTCGTTGCAGCTAAGTAAAGGATTAGCCGAAGATGCCTTTGCTTCGCCAAAGGCATCTTATCTTGACTAAACCTTTGGCTTAGCCGCGGAAGGTGCTGGCTTCACCAAAGCATCTTATGCGGCTAAACCTTTGGCTCGGCCGTGGAATGTGCCTTTGTCAAAATGCTAAAGCATCTTATGCGGCTAAACCTTTGCTTAGCTACGAAACATGCCTTTGGCCGTCGAAAGCATCTTATGCGCTAAGCCTTTTGCTTAGCCGCATAAGATGCTTTAGCATTTGACAAAGGAATAGGTTGTGACTGATGCACAAAATGCTTTGTGGGGATATATGATAACTTAAAATAAGCTTTTAAATCTGTTTTTTATTCTATTTCAAATATGATATAATAAACATTTGCTTTTAAAATAGCCTTTTAAATATGTGATAACTTAAAATTTTCCTTAGAAACAAAGGATTTGGCTTAGATACAGGCATAGCCTTTGGAAAAAACTTTCAATCATTAACATTTGCTTAGCCACAGACATAGCGTTCAACATTTCTGAACACAAATACATGTTTGTAACATATTTTGTAGCTGCCAAAAATTTTATGTTAAATATCACATATGATATAATAAAGATGTATTCAACTTTGTCAATTGACTAGGGTGCAGATAAGCAAAGGCTATGCCTGTGGCTAAGAATTTGACAAAAATGAACAATTATTCAGTAGCTAAAAACAATTTTATGTTGAATATCAAATATGATATTATAAAGAATTTATGTAATATACAGGCATAGCCTCTAAATTTGCAAAAAAATATATGCCTGCACCTAATTCTTTGACTAAAACTGTCAGGATATTAAGTAATTGTTCATTGTTGATGATGTATGTGATAAAGAAAATGATGATGGAGAAGATGATGTAGGGCATCTAATCTCTAAATTGCCGCTATTAAAAACAATTGGTGAAGTGAAAAGCCCTGCTAAAGGTACATATCATGCTATTAAAGAAACACGTTATGACTGAAAATATTTCAATTACTAAATCACAAATGATATAATATAAATTTGTTTTGCAGAAAAAACAAAAACAATTGCTCAAAGATTGAATGAATTACAAAGAAATGCTAAGAAGAGAAAAGCATAGCAAGAAAAGCAAAGGAAGAATGAAGCAGATAAGAAAAAAACTAAAAATCAAGAAGAACAAGACACTTCAGCAAAGAAACAAATGAAACGTCCACAGAAAAGAAAAGCATCAGAAACGCAAAGTACTCCGAAAAGATTTACTAGAGGTGATGCTAGGAGAATTGAAGAGGAAAAGATCTTGATAAAAGTGATGATGAGGATCTTTGAGGCGGTGAAGAGATCAAGTGGAAGAGATCAAGAGGAACTCGAAGAGAGAATGATCAACAATTGGTTGTAAAAGAAACCAAAAAGAGAAAGAAGGAAATAGTTGTTGAGAAGGAGGTTGAAGATCAGGAAGATAAAAAGAAGCTTAACGTGAAAAAGGACAAAACAAAAAAAAAATTACCCAACATGTACAACAAGGTCATCACCAAAACCTCTCTATGAAGCGATGATCGGTTTATCAAACGAGAGAAAGAAATGCTTGAAAGAGATGGGATTTGAGAGGTTCATAAACTTCCCTATTGTTGAACTTCCAGCTGCATTGGCGTACCATGTAATCGATAAATTCCATCCACCTAAGCCTTCAGGCATAGCCTTCGGCTTTAGCCGAAGGCTATGCCAGCGACTAAGCCTTCAGCAGGCTAACATTCAGCTGTGCTTGCAAAAATATCATATATGATAAAACACTAAGATGAATATCACATTTGATATTAGTGTTAAATCATATATGATATGTAATATCATATGTGATATTACACTAATATCACATGTGATATTACATATCATATATGATATTAAACTAATATGATATTTTTTATACATTAAAAAACTAACCTGAAATACTTACTTTACAGGAGTTTTATGAAAAGATTGATGAGAAATTTGAAATAATTTCAAAAGAAAAGATAGAGTTGGTTGAGACGATGAGAGAGGGATTGAAGAAGTTCAGGGGAGACAAGGTGATGTTGACCTTGTGCAAGAAGTACAAGAGATTGTTCAACAAGATCGATTTCGATATAGAAAGTAGTTCGATGGAAGAGGATGGTGATAGTGATAGTGAGAACGATGAAAGCAGTGAGGCTGAGGATCAAGAAAAAACAAATGAAGGAAAAATTGTAGTTGAAAAAGAAAATGAAAGTGAGAGCGAAAGTGAGGATGAGGAACAAGAAGAAGATAATATATTTGAAAAAGAGAATGAAAGTGAGAGCAAAAGTGGACAGGAGAATGAAAGAGAGAATGTAGTTGAAAAGGAGGGTGAGAGCAAAGATGAAATTCAGAAAGATGATATGGAAAACAAAACGAGAAGGAAAACGAAGTTGGAAAAGAAGAAGCAACTCAATCAAACGCAAAACAACACGAGAAAGAAATGAAATGGAGAAAGAAAGAAGTTCCGAGGTGAAGGTGAGTGTGAAGGAAAAACAAACCAAGTTCCAATAGCGAAGGTGAGTGAGAAGGAAAAGCAAACGAAGTTCGAGCGAAGGTGAGTAAAAGGAAAACCGATTGAAGTTGCAAAGAAAGTAGGAACTCCAACCGGAGATAACACCGGGTTATAAGTTGAGAGTAGCAACTCCGGATGAATTTTGGAATCCAGAAAACTTTGATAATCTCGTGAGTCAAGCAGAACAAGATTATCAAAAGCTTCATGGGAAAACAGAGAAGAGTGATCAAAAAGAGATTGCTGGGACAACAAAGATGATGAGTGATCCAAAAGAGATTCATGGGACAACAGAGATGAGTGATCCAAAATAAATTCAAGGGTCAAAAGAGAAAATGACAAGAGGAATAATAAGAAAATCAATGACGCCACCATCTGAGAAAATGACAAGAGGAAAGATAAGAAAATCAATGACACCACCATCTTTTAGTCTTGGTATAAGCCCAATGGCAACAGAAGCTGTTGTTGAGACTGAAACAACATCAAAACCGGAAGAAAAGACAGAAAAAAAGGTAAGAGACACCGATCTTTGAGACCGAAATGAATCAAAACAAGAAGAAGAACATCCGGCAAAAGAGTCAAAAACCGTCACGCTTTACGATATCACCATATATGAACAGAAAAAGCGTAATCCACACACCACAGAGAAGATGAAGTGATGATAACGGACGCTATTTTCAATGGAAGGAAATCCATTGTAAGTATGCTATTTCTTATTTAAAATCATACAAAAATAATAATATTGTGATAATAATATGTATATGATTTAAATTTTGTGTAGTGACTTTGTCTTTGAACCAAGCGTGAAGGAGCCCCTACCATAAGGGACAACATGCAAACACGGCACCAAAATTGAAGGTGAAAGCTAGTGTTATTGATGACTTTGCTTCTCTTTGAACTACGAAGAAATGGTGAACAATAGTGGATGCAAGATGAAGTATTACTTTCACACAGGAATGTTGGTAAGTAGATAAAAACTTAGAAACTAATTACTAATCTGTTTGTTAACAATTATATGATATTGTTGATTTTTGACAACAGACAAGCCAAATGGTAGAGTTGCCGAAGAAAGATGAGGCTAAGCAATATAAAGCTTTCCTTGATTGCATGACAAGCGAGTTTCAAGAAAACCCAAATGACATGTCATTGCAACATGTAGAAATGGTAACAACTTATTTCACTTATTATGAAGAAAGAGATTCGACTTTTATTTGAATTAAAATGAATATAATTTTCTTTCAATTTGTACAGGCATTCTTCCCAGTAATCGCTCATGAACACTTCTATGTCGTTGTATTCAATCTAGCTAAAGGAACTTGACGATCATTGACAACTCCAACTCGGCGCGACATATGATACCAAATACAAGAAAGAATGCGATGTTTTGGTAAGTAACTCAAACTAGGCATGGAAAGAACATAATTGCATTTAATATTAGAAACTATAATATGACAAGAAATATCATATATGATATAATTGTCTTTAATATTACAAACTAAAATATGGTAGTAAAATATCATATATGATAAAACACTAGCAAGTAAATTGAATCTTTTGTTTGAAATATCAGATATGATAAAACACTAGTAAGTAAATTGAATCTTTTGTTTGTGCAGAAAAAAGTGTTTTCACAGTATTTGGAATCATTCAACCATCCAAAAGCAAAGCAGACAAAGAAAAACAAGACATCAGTCATGAAGCTCAAATAGGCAACAAAAGCAAATGTGATTGATTGCGGAGTTTTTGTTATGATGCACATGGAGATGTACAATGGTGAAACGTCAAAGAACTGGGAGTTGAACTTTCCAACTGAAGAAGAAGGCCAAGAAATGGCAATCATCAAGCTGAGAGTAAAGTATGCAACCAAAATGTTAACGCATGAAATTAACAGTAACAGAGAACAAATCAGCGAGGAAGCACATGCGTTTGCAAGGGAGCATACAGACAAAGCAATGAAACAAATCTACATAAAGGAGCAGATAGACAAGAAGAAGAAAGAACAAGATGCAACCCGTGTTGCCGGTGCAATTGAAGGTAAAAGTTACTAGTAGACAGTTGATAGATGGTAGGAGCTGACGAATAGATGGGAAGTCACTCTTTTTGGGGTAAAGGTGGAGTGACAATGGTGATGCAATTAGAAACTTACTTTTGCTTAGTCAAATTTAGGATATCGTATGCCATTTAGAATGGTTAGAACAATATGTTATGTCTTATGGTACAATGTCACAATGTTATGTCGTATGCTACAATGTCGTAACTAGTATTACACTTCTATCTGAAATGGTTATCTAATGAATATGGCGGCACATCTGCGGATGTGATTTTGGATTATATGTGTTGTTGTACAAGTTTTGCTACACAAAACTGATATATTCGATAAAATGATGTTGCTAACCGACTCCGTGTTTTATAACACAATTTGAAAACATATGATGTGAGATCTGATTAACAAATGTGCTAATGGTAGTATCACATATGATTTTTGAAAACAAAATATAACAGTAAAAAATCAAATGTGATTTTGTATGTATATCAAATATGATATATAAAAGGAAAAACAAACTAGATAAATCAAATGTCATAATTCTCATAAAAGTAACCACACAAGAAAATATAAATCACTTAACACCAAAAAAAATCAAAATCCATTTCATAAAACAAAATCTGTAAACAATCAAAGAAGATTCAAAGTACTTCAATCACAATTCTTATTTGGAGAAAAACAGTAAAAAGATTTATGATGTAGCTTCAGATTGAACCAAATCATCTTGTACTCTATACTTATTTGGACAGGTCCTCTTGTTGTGGCCATCTTTAGCTCCACATATTGAACATGAATTCCTATTAATTGAACTCTCTAGCTTGCTCTTTCCACCTTTATACGCGACTTTTCACGTCCTTTGGGCTTCTGACGCACGGATTCTTAACAAAGAACTACAGGAGGCTTTGGCACTCGACAAGCTCTTCAAGATTATCAAGCTTGTCCTTTGAAGGAGGATTCAGGCAATCAGCTTCAACATCTAACTTTAGCAACTTCAACTTCTCAACAAAAGCAGCAAACCTTGTCTCGTCTTTACTCAACATATGCACAAAGTGATCAACAATAGAAGTAGCCTCGTTTGCATAATTCTCAAAAATCTCATTCTTCTCACCGTACCTGTTCCTTTTGTTCCTCAAACCAGCATGTATCAAGTTCTTTGTCCAACGCCTCAAGATGTATTGATTTGGAATCATTTCAACATTCGCATTCTTAAAGACACAAAAAATGTGTCTACACAATATTCCAACTCTAACAAAAGTCGACAGAACAAACAATCGATCCATCTTATTTGTTTCGCAAAACCTCCATGCAAAAAAAAACAATACATAGTCAAAAATCATATATGATAGATCATATGTGATACATCATTTGATATATCATATATGATATATCACATATCACATATGATATATCATATGATATATCACATATGATATATCACATATGATCTATCAAAATTATAAAAGTATAAAAATTAACACTAAAAAAAGCTTTAAAAGACCATAAAAAAATGGTTAAGAAACTAACAAACCTTATACAGTCCATCTTCTTTGTGAAACAAGTTAATCGGCTCCTCTTCTTCTTCATTTTTATCATTATCATCACCTTTTTCTTAAATTTCTCTTTTTTCTTAGCTTTCTTCTTCTCCATTAATTCATCAACAAACTTTTTCTCTTTAATAACAGACACCTCAGATCCTTCAACCAAACTTTTGGTATCTATTTGGCAAAACCATGTCCCAGCAAATATTTCAGCTTGAACCAATTCAAAAAGGGGACGAGTATAAACCTTTGACACATGACGTTCAATCTTAAGATAGGTTCTAAGTGTAGGAACATAATCAATTGACTTATGATCTAACCTCTCTTGTATATGCCTCTGTTTTTCCATTGCCGTCTCAAAACAATTCATAAAGTTCATGAGAGTCGAACCAGAATTAGTAAAATGAGAGAAAAAGGAATTCTCACTCTCAGACCTAGAAGTTATCCTCATCAAACCACACAAAGGAGAGTCCGCAAAAAAAGCAGGAATCCAACAAGAACGTATGCTAAACATCTTTGTTAACCACTTATGATTATGCAAATTAAACTCATCTAATAACTTTCCCCATTGATACTCAAACTCATCAGGACCAATATACATATTCCACACAATTTGATTGAATTTCCTTTTAAAGTCTGTGTGATCATAAATTTTTGAGCATATCTGCAAACAAATATCACATATGATTTAACAAATGATTTACCAAATAAAAAAAGTATGAAATATCACATATGATAAATCATTAGAAACTACAAGAAAGCAAATAAAATACAAGAAAGCACATAAAGTATCACATATGATATAACAAAAGAAAATACAAGAAAGCACATAATATACCTTTCCAGGAAGCTTTTGTGTAATATGCCACATACACAATATGTGTTTCGATCCAAAGAAATTCTTGTTCAATCGCCTTTCTCATAGCCCGTCCTGATCAGTGACAACGATACTAGGAGCTTTACCAAAAGCTTTTATAAATGCTTTGAGCAACCAAATATAAGAGTTTGCAGTTTCATTCTTCAGCAAGCCTGCAACAACCGTAACACACTTCCTATGATTATCAATTGCTGTAAAAGGAACAAACGTCTTTTTGTACCTGAAAAACAAAAACAAAAATAGTTAAAAAAAAACAAATACGAAGACAAAATACAAGTAATACACTAAAATAGGATATATATCACTCAAACACTTACTTATTTGTCCTGTACGTGGCATCAAAAGAGACAACGTCACAAAACTCTTTGTAATTGTACTTGGAAACTTCATCAGCCCAGAAAATTGCAGAAAGCTCAGCATTCTCAACCAAGTAATCAAACGAAAAATCTGGAACATGCTTCTGTCTATTTTCCATCTTAGCTATAAGCATATGCGCATCACTATCTCCTATATAACAATTCACACTCCTAAAAAGTTCTTAAAGTCAACAGTTGTACAATGAACAAGAAAATACGATCCCTTGGACCGGTCAACAAGTGATGAGCTCTCGTTGCACCTATATTCACGCTCATGACTTTAACAATAAACAAGCGCTCAAAGATATGTTAACTACCTTTCGGTCTTTGACAAATGCTTATATTCTTTACGTTCAAGCTCATGGTTATGTATACTATCAAAAGCAGTCAACTTATACTTTGTAGAACCAGAATCAACTCAAACATAACACGTGCTTTGCAACTTTGTGATATGCACGTGTTCGAACTTATCTTCGCTTGTCGCTATTCTCTAAATCTAGTGTGTCTACATGAATTCCCTTAGGAGAGCCTTCCCTATTACACACTAGATACTTTTGCTTAACAATACTGCTCCTCAACCTTTTCTGACATGATTTCCTAACCACAAACCCTGCTTTTGAAGCATATTTCATATACGCACTAATGCACTCATCAACTGAATTAAAAACATTGCCCTTAGCTAGTAAAACGTTGACATGAACTTTAGGAATATAATAAACCGTTCCACCAGGAATATCAAAATTAGAGTGAGTAGAGAATGATTCAGGAGTTTTCAAAGCATTCGATTCTCAAAAACAAAAAGCACAAAATAAAAACATTGATCAAGTAAAAATGAAATAACAAACACAAGTTCTTATGATCACATATGATATAACACATGTGCTGTATGTAACTGATATATATCACATGTGATATCACATGTAATATCATATGTGATATCAAATGTGATATCACATGTGACATATCATATGTGATATCACATATGATATCAAATGTGATGCAAAATAAAAAGTGCTTATCAAAACATAACTAATAGCTTATTCAAAAAGCTTAAACTACTTAATTCAATCAAAGCATAAACTAATAGCTTATTCAAAGCTTAATATGCTTAATTAATCAAAAACTAATTAAAAGCTTAATTTGAATCTAAACGTAACTAATCACTTATTCAGAGCATTAAAATGATTAACACCTTATCCATCTTCTTCACGTAACACTAAACTAACAGTTTAATTCAATCTAAAGCTAAATAATAGCTTATTCACAGCTTGAAACTAACTTAAAGCTGCTTAATTCAATCTAAAACTAGATTAAAACTGCTTAATTCAATATAAAACTAACTAAATAGCTTATTCAAAGCTTAAAACTGTTATTCAAACAAAAAACATAATGAAAAAGAAAAATTAAACACATCTTACTCTTAATAGCTGCGGATTCATCACCATGTTCATAAGCTACAATCTCCTCCATATACTTAGCAGAAACATCATCACTAACAACAATATCTTCAGTTGCAGATTCAGTTATAGAAACAACGACGTTTTCAGTTATAGAAGAAGAACGATCAGATTCAGTTGCAGATTCAGTTATAGAAGAAGAACGATCAGAAGAAACTAAAGAATTTGGAATCGAATCCATGAAAGAATCGTTTAATTGAAAACGAATTAGGGTTACCTGATGAAGAAGATGAAAAAAACAAGAGAATAGAGAGAAACACACACTTTGTGTGTGTGAAATTAAAGAGCGTTTAATTAAAAGAAATATAAAAAATGCTTTTTATATTGACTAAAATACCCCTGCAGTTAAAAATCATGTTTAATCTAAGCCATTAGATCAAAATGAATGAAAGGTGGGGATTGGTCCCTTGGTATGTAGATAAAGTTTTGTCCCTAAATGATCTTTTATCAAATAATTTTGAGTATTATTAATAAAAAATATATTTAAAACACAATGCATTCATATATTTTACATCAAGTATTATATATTACAAACAAAAATATTTAAGATCAAAATTGTATTCAAAAAGTTCAAATGAACTTAAATTTTAGGACAGAGATAGTAGTTTTTTGGTTTGATCATAGTACTTTTAAATTTTATTTAACAAAACATAGAAATTTCAAATTTATTTAACAAAATATAGTACTTTTACATAAACCTATGTATTTTACAAACACAAACAAACTAAAAGCACAATGATACGAAGAAAACTAAATGCAAGGTACAAAGATACTATTACAAACTTATCATTAAAATTGTTATATAATAGGGCAACTTTACATTCTTTATAATAGAGGTGGGAATGAGATCTGAGGATCAGGGGAGAAACTCTGTATAACTCTTTGTCGGGTTACCCGCTACTAAGTTTGCACCGTTAAAATTGCGAGGGGTTTATCCTTCCCGGACATATCCCCTTTCTTTGCTGCCTTAGGCTGATCTTTTCCACTATTCTGTTTCAGCTCTTTGATTACGTTTGACAGCTTTCCATTTTTGAGCAACTCTTCTATTTGTCTTTTTAGGTTCATACATTCGTCTGTGTTATGCCCCACCTCCCCATGGAACTCACAGAACTTGTTAACGTTCCTTTTTTCAACCGGGGTAGTCACGGAGGTGAGGTTTTAAACTTTACCTTTTCCAAAGCCAAGATTTCTTTTGGGAGTTTTAGAGAGGAGAGTGAATTTGTCTTGCTTTCTCTCCATCTTGTGTTGACCCTTAAATCCTCTCTTCTTGAAATTTTGCTTTTGTCCAATTTCGTGTTGTTTCCATAGCACCTATGGGAGCGGTTTTTCCCTTTCTTGGTTTCCGGCTACCACCTCTCCTCGGAGAAAGGATGCGGTTACCCTCATCATTTCATCTACCGACTTTGGGATTTTGTCGTGCAAGCGTATTATCAATTCCGGGTTAGTAATTTCGTGCATGAAGCTTGAGATTTTCATGACTTCTGGAGCCCCTTTTACGTCCATGTTCTATCTTAAATCTTCTTACGAAGTCCTCCGTAGGTTTCCCTTCTCTCTGTTTGATATGAGGAAGTTTCACGGGGTCCTTGATGCATTTTTCTGTTGGAAGAATTTTGCTAGGAACGCTTCTTTTAGATCATCATAGCTATCGACGAATTCCGTGGGAAGGTCGTCGAACCAAACAATAGCAAATCTGGTAAGCGTGGAGTTGAACATATGGCACCAGGTTGGCATAACCCCGCGCTCCATTTTTGTTGTTGTTTGGAAAATCTTGAGATGGTCTTCCGGATCTTCACTTCCGTCATATGTCTTGGCGTGGTTTGGCATACGGGTCTTTTTTGGTAGATCAAAGTAGTGAATGCAAAGAGTGAACGGATCGGTCTCCTTGCATACCCATGGCCTTGCTGTAACACCCCCAATTTCGACATACGCTGCGGAATTCAAGTTGGGTGTTACTTCATGGCACAACAGTTATAATAATAGAAAACGATCTCCAGTTGAGTCGTTTTGAAAGATTTATCATTCGAATTTTATAAATACCAGATTTTACAAAATGAGGTCCCAGTAGTTCCAAGGTTTATTAAATAAGTTTTTGAATGATAATAAAATTTATAGCCTTCTTGAGTATTTGTGCTCCTCCGTGCCATCCTTGCTCATTATGGACATGAGATAAACATGCTAAAAGTGTCAACACAAAGGTAGGTGAGTTCATAGAGTTTGTAAACAAAACAGTTGATAATCAGTAATCAAATATTTGAGTGGATCCATAGTGTTTGCATAAAATCAGTTGATTCTCTATAGTTCCAAGTTTTGTAGTGATAATTGTAATAAATACAAGTATTGATAAAATAAGTAGTGGGTTAAGTTGCTATACACCCATAGTTTGTTTACTTGCCCTAACTGGGTCAACACAAAAGTAGTTCGTTTATTTGCCCTAACCGGGTCAACACAACTATAGCTTGTTCGTTTACCCCAACTAGGTAAAAGATTTAATAAATCCCTAAGGATCGTATGCAAATAAATGAACACAAGTTCCAAGTTTGATAAACAGTAGGCTACATTGTTATACGCCTATAAATTTAGTAGTTGTAGTATTGTATCATGACAGTACCGTATAATTGCTCTAAGTCTCATGACACTCAAGCATTAACGTGTATGATATCATAAAAATGATATAACTATTATACACCATAAAATGGTGTAAGTATGGGGCCCTCGTGTAGGAGTTTGCCAACATCCTATTGTTCATCAAATAAAGTGCATTTGGTTACCATTCTGGCTAAGTCAAATCGGGCGTCAACTGCCAATAAATCTATTCACTATATTCGCGTTCACTCGCAAGTGATTAATGGTTCATGATATAAGGGACTTTTTAGCAATAATGGTAACTTTGGCAATATCAATCAGGATAACATACTGAAAAATACTTGTGTTCATGTTGTACCATATATCTCCCCATGAGATAGAAAAATGAGTAAAAGTGGATCTGTAAACCCTCAGTAATTCGTAAATGTGTAAAGTACCTTTATAAGTAAAAGCAAGTATTACGTTTCAATAAACAAGTAGAGTGTATTATCAACTGAGTACAATGTATAAGGTAAACCAGTAAAGTTTGTAAGTAAAACAAGTATGTATCTCTCCCAAAGAGTTCAAAATAAGTAAAAGATGGGCTATGACTCACGGTAATATATAAATAGTTAAGCATGTATCTCCCCCAAAAGTAGTATAAAACAATTGAAAATAGGGGTCATGAACTCACCTCAGAGTGTAGTAGTGGCATATGTAATGTAAGATAGAATCAAGAAGCAAAGCACAACCGTACACCGTCGGCATAACCTAGAAGATAATAACTTATCTTATGAATATGTCGCGAAAGTAAAGTAATGCACATGAGTTTTCAAATGACGAAGTGTTTTAGTTTTCGTGGAACACTTGTATATTGTTTTCATATCATTTTTTGTTGATGCGTGAGTTCGGGGTCGAAAGACTTCCTTTTCAACGAGCAAGCTTTACAACCCACTAAGCAGTGTACCAAATCGTTTCAGTGTATTATGGGTAAGCCTAGGGGGTTGATCGTTCTCTAGAGGAATAGAGATGCTAGTAGAGATGTATGACGAAAAGGTGAGGTGAGGGAGATTCTTTTTAGTCTTTTTTGATATTTTATGAAGGCAAGTAAAATCTTGGGGTTTGAAGAGTGGGGGTTGGTAATTCTACCAATTAAGCTACTTAATAATTTAAACTAAAAACTAATTAAACTAATGAAAGGTAAAAAGCTATGGATTGTATGAGTGTGTTTATTAAAAACGTGTTTACTTAGATTTTCTTACTCCCTGGTTATCTTTTATTGGTCGATTGAATTGTCACATCCTCATTCTAATTGGTGCGTTGTATTCCGTGTTAGTCATAGGGGGTGCCTAAGTCCCTAGTTCTATGAATCGTAACTCTCCTCTAGAATATCCGGGATCGCCAAGTACCGAAGTATCTCCCCCCGAATACTCTATTATCCTTAAGATACAACTCACGCAATAAACACAATGATGGCCTAAGTGCACTCTTAAGCTTTTTGCTATTTAGGACGTTCAAGCTCGCAACAGTTAATGAAGAAGTCAGTTTTCCTTAGTCTAAATCTACCAATTAAAACAAGAGACAACTTAACAATAATCAACAACTAGGTTTCATTGGATCTAAGCAAACACTAGATTAATTTAGTTAAGCATGGTAGATAATCAAGAACACAAACAAACAATTGAACATAGATCAAACATGGTGATAGATTGGATAAACAAACTTATCTTTGAGTGTACAAGAGGGTTTGGAACCCTAAAATACTGCCCAAGTCGGACTTCTAACGAACTAGGGTTTGCTCTCCAAAATAATGCACACAAAATACAGAAAATTCGAAGTCTATATATAGATTTACATTCGAGACGGCGTCGCCTTTTGATGGGGACGTCGTCTGATCGCCGTCATTAGGGTTTCATTTAGGACAAGTCATTGTTGGGACGGCGTCAGGTGAGAAAATGTGACGCCGTCTGGCTTGCATAAGGACGTCTTCTGGGAAGGATCTTGGTCGTCTGGTGAAGAAAGTAAGGGCGACGCCCTTCTTGAATAAGGCGTGATACCGTCAGGTGTTAGGACCCAAATATGACCTGAGCCGTCGCTTGAGACTTTTTAGAAAACCTTGTGAGCGATGGCGTCACCCTTAGAGTTGGGACGCCATCAAGCTTGCAAAACAGCCTTGAAATCTTGACTTTGTCGTTTTCTTCATGTTTTCGCTCCTTTTCGTCAAAAATACTTGATTCCAGTAATTTGCTTCCAAAAGACCTAAAATGTGAAAAGGAACGATTTTAAGCAGTGACGGATATAAAATGTAACGAATTAGGGCTTAAATGACCCCCTAAAAACGTATGTTTTAAATCCTTATAAAATATCCCTACACTTGGAATTTGCTTGTCCTCAAGCAAATGTGCTTTTGGCTAATCAACTTATGAGTTAAGGGTCATTTAACATTGGTTTAAAATAGTCAAAACAAGAACGGAAATAATACACTAGCACCTCACAATTGGTGTTTGGATTCTCTCATCTCTCGTTTTTATATGAAATATAACATGTAAGGAAATGGGAGATAAACACTCATTACCTGTCATAGCACATAGATTACCATAGGCTTGAGAATAGATCAAACCTCCACCGATTTGGCGTAAGCACCTAAGAATAACTATCTAAGAGGTCTTTATAAATGGTTATAATGTTAGGCTTCGGGTAGGGAAATAAAGGGTTTTGTTGGATATGGGGAATTTTAGTGGTGGCAAGTCAAAAATCTAAGTTACAAGCGCGGCGTTGCTAAGCCAAGACTCGACTCACTAACACTAAATAACAACTTGAAACAAACATAAACTTAAAACATAAAACATAAAGATAGATGTAGGATGGTAGCCCATATGTTTTTCTCATCATTTTTTTTACTTAACTCTTTTTTTGATTTTTTTTCATACCTTTTTACTCTACCATCCTCTATGATAACATCAAAATAAAGGGATTTATAAGAACATCCCTACACTTGAGTTTTTATTTCACTAACAATAATTGACCCGAATTGAAAAAATCAAAACATTTGGAGTACTTAATTACGTAGACAAAGGGAAATTGAATTTAACGTTCCTTCCCATTACTCCTTAAAATACTACTTTAACCCATGAGTCCTAATCGTCCCAAAACTGTGTACAAAGGATATGACTCGACTTAGCAACCATGAAAGTAACAAAATAATTGAACTAAAGGTTTAACAATGATTACAATAATTCCCTAAAGAAGAGTGCATACAAGGTGGGCTAAGGCGATTTGGGTGTAACATTTGGGGTGGATTGTAAACAATGATCTTCATTGATATTCTGGAAACCGAAACATCACGAGAACCACGAAAAGATAGGTTTTGAGGGGTTAACTAGGGGTATCATGTACTAAAAATGAGTACATCGCAAGGGTGTGGGGAAAATTACTCAACCGATGAGGCTGACGTAATTAAATTACAGGTATAAAACAAGGGTTATCCTAATGCCTCTTATCATTTAGTTAATCCTAACTACACGAATGTAGTCTCACAAGCGATCTTGGAATGCATCACAAAATAAGTTCTAGAATCTATTATACTACCGCTATACTCACTAAGCATTAAAGATGAATGCTTTTATTGCTAAAGATCTAGGGGCGAACCTCACATTTTTAGGGTGGAATTTGAGTGGTATACGGTTTTTGTGCTAGTCATATAACTCCTATCCATGAGACGCTTTATTAAGACTAAAGTTTTTCTCGTAAATGCCATAAAAAAATTTAATTTGGTGCTAAGATTAACCTAACAAATATTTATCATAGTTTATTACACAATTTACCAAGGAAAAGACAAAAATCAAGTGAGTGAATAGTTTCTAAGTTCCCGTTTTATTCTTCCTCCCTACACTTAAACTGAACATTGTCCCCAATGTTCCCCAAAAGTATCAAAGTTATGATAGAGAAATGTAAAATAAAAGGGAAAAACTAATACTCCCCTGATTAGCTCGGTAGGATATGCGTAGAGTTGCGGTTAAATCCTCTTCCAAGAAGAATGAGAAAGTAATAAGTGTTTCTTCCATCATATACTTCATCTTCTTGTCTAATATAACCTGCACACTTTTAAGAAAACAAAAATAAAACCTCGCATAAAATCGGCGGTAAAAACTATATAAGAGCATAACTACACTAGAAAGCAAGTAAGATATAATGCTTGTGAAATTAATGTTCGCAGATTTCTGGAAAATTAAGAATTGGAAATTTCCAAAAATGACAAATTAGACAGAAAACGAGGAATCTGGATTCTGTTTATACATTGCCTGACGCCCTTGGGTGTTAATCCCGACACCGTCAGGTTGTCCTGACAGAAAGAGTTCGATGCGCTTTCCGGAGAAATTCTTGAAAAGTTACTTCTTTAAATACCTGGAAAAGTTCCTGTAAAACATCTATTGTGACTTGATACAAGCAGTTGACTTTAACAAACACAAAATATATACAATTCCAATTATTGTTAATCTCATGTTCATATTAGTTCTAAAAACACATGTGATCTTCCCAACACTTATCTTTTTGTAAAATACATTTATATGCAATTAAGACGAAGTTAAAAACAAAATAAAGCATTTTCACAAAATAAACATGAGAATTATGCAATAACGAAAAAGATATATAAACACACAAATAAAAATGAAAAACAAACAAGCAAACAATTAAACATGGGTTGCCTCCCAAAAAGCGCTTTCTTTTATTTATGAGTCTTGTAGCTAGACTCGAAGCCATACCACTACGTACCTAGGTGAGTGAGTTCATCCTTAAGGACATCGGTAGGATCAAACTTCTCTTTTAATTTCCTACTAGTATGCTTAGTCCGGTATGCCTTTTCAAACTTCTCACCGTTGGGATCATAGATCGTCATCCTAATTTGCCGCTCTCCATTCCCATCACTAGGTGGCTTATCCCAATTCCACTTATGCTTAGGCTTATTACTCTCAACTTTCCATCTATTCATGCAAAGATTAATAGGCAAGGTTCATAGGAATTCTGTCATCTTCCTAAACTCTAAAGTATCCTCGAATGGATTCACCTCAATGTCCTTAGCCAATTGTTGCTCTAAGTCGCATGTGTTATTCACGAATGCCTTTTCTAGATAGAAAGGTCATTGAGGGCCTACAAAATCTCTATTGGTCCAAGGTCCATATCTAGATGGTCTCCTATCTAAAGTGATCTCATGAGGTGTTTGTTCACCCTCATTATCATAGGAATGCTTCTTGACATCATAGATTGACCTAGCACTCCCTTCTCCTACCACTATTTTGGATATCTTACAATCGATTATGGCACTAGCAGTAGCTAAGAATCCTCTTCCAACCAATAACGGACATATGGTATCACTAGTCATGTCTAGTACATGGAAATCCGCCAAAAAAGTCAATTGTCCTATGTGTACTACCATATCCTTCATTATCCCTACCGGATACGCAAAACTTCCGTCTGCTAAACCGATGATGGTTTCCGTTGGTTCTAACTTCCCTAGGATAAGGCTTTTATGAAGAGACAACGGAAGAAGGTTGATGCTTGATCCTAGGTCGGCTAATGTGTCGAAAGCCTTGGAATTTCCAATGCTACACGGAAGAATGAATAAGCCGGGATCATGTAAATTCTTAGGTAATTTGTTTTACACAAACGCAGACCCGCGTTCTCCCAAATTTTGTCTTTGCTCATATTTGTCTCTCAAAGCATGATAGTAGGGCGCATGAGTCAAGACTTCAATAACCGGGTTTTCTTGGTAAAGCTCCTTAAATTCATCTTCTAGATTAGAATCGGGTTCTTGGATAATTGGTCTTTCAAGATTTGGATTGACCAATAACTTAGGTTTTTGGTCTTTTGGGGTAGTTTGCTTGAAACATGTTTTGATGGTGTTAACCAAGTGGACTTGCGGGTGTGAGGGGCATGGATATGCGCTTTCCCTTGGTGAACAAGAATATTGATTTGATGAAATCGAATTTACTTTTGGGTTCTTGATGGTGTCACTTGGGAGTGCGCCCGCAACTCGGTTATTAAAGACTTTCAAGAGGGTGTCGAGTTTATTTGTCATCTCGCCTTGTTGTCGTTTGAAATCGGATTCAAGTTTAGACAACCGAGCTTCTTGAGATAAAATAAAGTTGGATACCATCCCCGAGATTATTGGGATTACCGATGTTGGAAGAGTTGTTGTAGAGAGTATGGTTTGAATATGAACCGTTTGGTTGGAACCTATTAGGTGGAGTGAAAGAGTTGTTTTGAGGCGGGTTTGAGTTTTGGTTTCACCTAAAGTTAGGATGATTTTTCCAAGAAGGGTTATAGGAATTTCCTATGTTGTTTTGCTCGGGTTTGAAAGTGTACCACTTCTCTCCTGCTCCATCGATACGCGTGGAGGCGTAGTTCGCGAAAGCTTGTTCGGGGAGTTTTGTGCAATCACGAGTGTCTTGGGGACCACTACATAACTCACAAGATGAAGTGATTTTGTTCACTTGTCATGAGGGTTTAGGAGCTTCGTAGGAACTCATGAGGAATTTGACTTGATCTTTAAGTCTGAGTATCCTACGATTGGAAGATTGTCAGTCGATTGAAGGCAAGGATATTGCCTTAATGGTTTTGGGCAACTCACAGGGGTCATTCTAACATTCGTTGTCATAGAGGAAAGGTCCTCTATAGTGTCCCACGATTCTTCTGCGGTTAATTCACTAAGCTTACCAATGGCCGCTTGGTCAATGGTTTGCCTTGTGGAGAGATTGACATGATCATAGAAGATTTGGACTTGGAGCCAAAGATCATTGCCATGGTGAGGGACTTTGTGGAGTAAGTCCTTGAATCGAGTCCATGCCTCATAAAGGGTTTCGCCTTGACATTGTTGGAACATCACGATATCATTCCTAAGCTTAGTGGTTCTCCCCAGCGAGAAAAGTTGGGCGAGGAAACGGGTGGTAGGATCATACCAACTTGAGATGGATCCTGCGGGAAGATACTCAAGCTAATTAATAGCTTGGTCCCGTAGAGAGAATTAGAAGAGACGCAATCGCGTGGTCTCCCGAGTGGTAGCATCAAGGTCAATTGAATCAACGATTTTTAGGAAATCCTTGAGATGTTGATTAGGATCTTCGGAATGAAGTCCATGAAACGCACATCCGTTTTGCACCAACCAGATGGTATCGGATCGCAGGGCCGTAGTTTGAGCTAAACGGGGAAGCTCAATGGTATTCCTATACCCTTGATGACTTGGTCTAGATTATTCACCAAGAGTACAACCTCTTGGTGGGTCTTGTGGTGGTGGATCTGGTGGTGGTATGGTGGATGGTGTGGTGGATCATTGTTGGGTGGATTATCACCTTCCATGATGAAAAGTGACAAGTTTACGAACAAAAATACAAAGAAGGGGGATAGTCTACAAGAAAGCTGATAAAAAAGAAAAAAAGCTCACTTGATAGGAATCAAGCGAGTAAACCTAATCGAGATAGAAACCTAACTAGCTATTCTAATCCCCGGCAGTGGCGCCAAAAACTTGATGCGTGAGTTCGGGGTCGAAAGACTTCCTTTTCAACGAGCAAGCTTTACAACCCGCTAGGCAGTGTACCTAATCATTTGCAGTGTAGTATGGGTAAGCCCAGGGGTTGATCATTCTCTAGGGGAATAGAGATGCTAGTAGAGATATATGACGAAAAGGTGAGGTGAGGGAGATTCTTTTTAGTCTTTTTTTATATTTTATGAAAGCAAGTAAAATATCGGGATTTGAAGAGTGGGGGTTGGTAATTCTACCAATTAAACTACTTAACAATTTAAACTAAAAACTAATTAAACTAATGAAAGGTAAAAAGCTATAGATTGTATGAGTGTGTTTCTTATGATAATTAAAAACGTGTTTACTTAGATTTTCTTACTCCCTAGTTATCTTTTATTGGTCGGTTGAATTGTCACATCCTCATTCTAATTGGTGCGTTGTATTTCGTGTTAGTCATAGGCGGTGCCTAATTTCCTAGTTCTATGAATCGTAACTCTCCTCTAGAATATCCGGGATCGCCAAGTACCGAAGCATCTCCCCCGAATACTCTATTATCCTTACGCTACAAGTCACGCAAAAAACACAACGATGGCCTAAGTGCACTCTTAAGCTTTTTCCTATTTAGGACGTTCAAGCTCGCAATAGTTAAAGAAGAAGTCAATTTTCCTTACTCTAGCGTCTACCAATTAAAACAAGAGACAACCTAACAATAAACAACAACTAAGGTTTTATTGGATCTAAGCAAACACTAGATTAATTTAGTTAAGCATGGTAGATAAGCAAGAACTCAAACAAACAATTGAACATAGATAAAAAATGGTGATAGATTGGATAAACAAACTTATCTTTGAGTGTAAAAGAGTTGTTTTGAATATAAATGTTTGGTTGGAACCTGATAACGCTACACGCGTCGTTCGGGGTCAAAGGAACTTCCTTTTCTTCGAGCAAGTTTTATAACACCCTAGGCAAGGAACCTAATCGTTGTAGTGTAGTAATTAGGGTAAGCCACGGTATTGATATCGTTCTCTAGGGAATAGGAATGCTAGTAGGGAGTTACTACGCTAAGGTTAAGGTTGAGGAAGATTATTTTTGTCTTTTATATTTTATGAAAATGGAAAGGTGCAATTTCGGTATTGGATTTGGGGTTGGTATTTCTACCGATTACTCTACTATTATCTAATTATCTAAACTAAGGTTGTGGGAGTCTATGTCTAATTAATGTGTGCTCGTATGATAGTTTAAAGATGTGTTTACTTAGTTTGTATTACTCATAATTATCTCCTATTGATGGTTGAGTGTCACGTCTTATTCCTAGTTGCGTTGTGTTTCTAAGTTGTAGGGTATGCGTTTCTCCTAACTCTTTGAACTTACCAAAGGGTCTTGTCTACAAATCCACATAGAGATTATAGACTCCTACTCTAAGGCACTCTTCGGATGTTTTAGACTACAATCACTCGTAATCATACTCTAGGGTTCACAAAGATGAATCAAGCATTAAGTACACAACGAATGACCTATCGCATTACTAGATCATTAATCAACTAAGATAAGAAACAACCAATCAATATTCAATAATTAAGTTTCATACTACCTAAGCAAACACACAAGTAAATTAGCCGGACATGGAGAACATGCAAGCATACACACAAATAATCAAAGACATAATTGAATTAATGAAGCAAAGACTTATCTTGGTGTAAGATAGGGTTAAAAACCTAAAATCGTACAAGACACCTTAGGTTCGGTTTAGGTTTTACTCCAAAGACTCTCCACACAAAAGACGAAAAATTCGGATTCTATATATAAGATTACAATTGCGACGGCGCCACCTTATGTTTAGTGACGCCGTCGTGTCGCCATCATTGTGGTTTCGTCTTGGCCACGTTAACCTTGGCGACGGCGTCACCTTATGTCCGTGACGCCGTCCTCTTCACCGGCGTCGTGCGGATCGCATCTAGGCCGTCGAGTAGCGACGGCCTACTCTTTCACACTAGACGCCGCCTCTTGAAAACATGAGTTTTGAGTTCGACCGTCGCAACTTTCTCCGGCGTCGCAAATATCTCTGACGCGTCGCCTTCACATTCCGACCGTGAGTGTCATGATTTCGACTTTGGCCATTTTCTATATATTCGCGCTTTACGTCCAAATAAGTGCCATTCCGAGATTTTGCCTTCACGAGACCTAAAAAGTGAAAAGGAACGATATTAAGCAATAACGGATACAAAAGTGATCAAATAAGGACTTAAACGACCCCTCAAAATGGTACCTTTTAAAACCTTATCAGAACCGATTAGGTGGAGTGGAAGTGTTGTTTTGAGGCGGATTTGAGTTTTGGTTTCACCTAAAGTTAGGATGATTTTTCCAAGAAGGGTTATAGGAATTTCCTATGTTGTTTTGCTCGGGTTTGAAAGTGTACCATTTCTCTCCTGCTCCATTGATACGCGTGGAGGCGTAGTTCGTGAAAGCTTGTTTGGGTAGTTTTGTGCAATCACGAGTGTCTTGGGGACCACTACATAACTCACAAGATGAAGTGATTTTGTTCACTTGGCGTGAAGGTTCAGGAGCTTCGTAGGAACTCATGAAGAATTTGTTTGATCTTCAAGTCTGATTATCCTACGATTGGAAGGTTGTCAGTCGATTGAAGGCAAGGATATTACCTTAAGGGTTTTGGGCAACTCACAGGGGTCATTCCAACATTCCTTGTCATAGAGGGCAAGGTCCTCTACAGTGTCCCACGATTCTTCTGCGGTTAATTCAATAAGCTTACCACCGGCCGCTTGGTCAATGGTTTGCCTTATGGAGAGATTGACATGATCATAGAAGATTTGGACTTGGAGCCAAAGATCATTGCCATGGTGAGGGACTTTGTGGAGTAAGTCCTTGAATCGAGTCCATGCCTCATAAAGGGTTTCGCCTTGACATTGTTGGAACATCACGATATCATTCCTAAGCTTAGTGGTTCTCCTCGGCGAGAAAAGTTGGGCGAGGAAACGGGTGGTGGGATCATACCAACTTGAGATGGATCATGCGGTAAGACACTCAAGCCAATTACTAGCTTGGTCCCGTAGAGAGAATTGGAAGAGACGCAATCGCTTGGTCTCCCGAGTGGTAGCATCAAGGTCAATTGAATCAACGATTTTTAGGAAATCCTTGAGATGCTGATTAGGATCTTCGGAACGAAGTCCATGAAATGCACATCCGTTTTGCACCAACCGGATGGTGTCGGATCGCAGGGCCATAGTTTGAGCTAAACGGGGAAGCTCAATTGTATTCCTATACCCATGATGGCTTGGTCTAGATTATTCACCAAGAGTACAGCCTCTTGGCGGGTCTTGTGGTGGTGGATTTGGTGGTGGTAGTGGATGGTGTGGTGGATCGTTGTTGGATGGATTATCACCTTCCATGATGAAAAGTGACAAGGTTACGAACAAAAATACAAAGAAGGGGGATAGTCTACAAGAAAGCTAATAAAAAAGAAAAAAAGCTCACTTGATAGGAATCAAGCAAGTAAATGATAACATCAAATTAGCCTGATCTTTTATATATCAAATTCCCTTGTTTATGGCCTTATTTGCATTAATATGGTACTTAATTCTTTCATTTGCGTTCATATTTGCATTTCAGGATAAATGAGGCGTTGGAGCGGAAAAGAAGTGAAAAAAGGCCAAGTATAGGTTCTGAAGATTGATTTACGAGGGCCTCTGGATTTTATGTGAAGATTACCCGTAACTATCTAATAAGATTACGGCGTAAATATGAGCTTTGAAGGATACGGCGTAACCAACTCTTATGGTTACGTCGTAATTAATTTTGTGAAAGTTACGGTGTAACATGGTAATTAATTACGCCGTAGAGATAATTTCGGATCGGATAAGTTTGAGATGACAAAACCCGATGATTAGTTACGCCTTAATTAATTACTTGGGCGCAAAGTTTCGAGGTCCAGGGATTAAAAGCGGCATGTTTATTCGAAGTTTATTGAGTTCTAGGACTTGTTATAAAAGTAACAAGTGCGATGAGGGGCCAAAAGTGTCAACTAGAGAAAATTAGTTTCAACACATATTGATGACCAAGAAAAGTACGAAGTTGCTAATTTTCATATAGTTACGACGTAACTATTATATAGTTATGGCGTAACTTTAGTTACGACGTAATTAGTTTATTTAATTACTCCGTAACCATGTCAGGACCTATAAATCGACCCTAAATCGCATTTTAAGCATCTCTTCACCCCTCTCCCGTGGGTCGATTATGGCACCACTCGGGTATTTTCCAACAATCAAAGCCGGTTTGAAGGAAGAATTCACTCGCAATCATCATCATTATTAGATCTACATCAAGTAATTTGTATCAAACATTATGTTCAATTCAATTTATGATTTATTCATTTTGTTGGTATGATTTATTATATGTTTGGCTAGGCATCCCGGTGTCGGCCTAGTTATGATTCCTTAATTGTTTTGTTTACATTTATATTACTTAGTATAATTATTTCTAAGTGTATGCATGCATAGTTTATTGGTAGCCACCCTTGGTTCGGTAGTTTTGAATGGCGGTAGAGGCCAATTCCCTAGGAGATATGACCAACCCACCCTAGGTGAGCGGATCGAGACGGAAGGGTAAGATATGACCAACCCACGACCCTTTCTACTTGTGCGATTTGACCAACCGATCACCTATCGTTTGGATGAACTTAAGAATTAGGGGTGAGTGTCTAAGTTACTAACGGTCGGGCACTCACTATTATAAATCTAGCATGTAGCGGTACTTAATGACTCGTCTTAGGGACCAGGAACAACATGACTTATGACGGTGCGCCTAATTTCTCCGTGGTGGCATCTTTCTTGATAGGTTAGGGTGAATTGACCAAATGTCGTCCTCTCGACTTTGACCCCACCAAGTAATTGGAAGTAATTAGACGTAGACATTACTAGCTAGGATGAATAACTAGGTTAGCACCACTATCCTTCTTTGATCACATCTCTTGCCTTTATCTGCCTTCCTTTATTTCCTTGTTTTATTAGTTAGCTTTATTATTTCAATCTTAAAAGCAATTATAATCGTGACATAGACTTAAGTTATTTTCCGATCCACGTAGCTCTTGGGACGACCTCGGTTTTACCGAATACTACACTACACACGACCGGGTACACTGCCCATTAGTGCATTAGGGTAGACCATAGGTATAACGAGTAATTATAAATATTAAAACATGGTCAGTAAAACCTGCATCAAGTTTTTGGCGCCGCTGCCGGGGAGCTATTTAGGATTTTAATTTAAGTTTTTCTTTTATTTCTGTTTTTAGTTTTCTTTTTCTCTTCTATTCTGTTGTTTTCTTTGTTTCTTGAGTACGTTTCAGGTAATCTTGGAAATGGAACCAGATTTTGATAATATGACATTGGAAGAATACTGGGAGTACGAGCGCGAAATGGAAAGAAAAGTTTTGAGGAATCATCAATCTTGGAGAACTTCTACGAGATCGCCTTCCCTAGAGCATTTCTTTCAACCATATGCATATGGTGATTATGTATCTTCTCAAGAGTATGATGAATTGGACATGGATAACATGACCATTCATGAATATGAATTATATACAGCCAACCGATGTCGGAAGATGAACAGATTTAGTGATTATTCATATAACACTCCTAATCCTGAACCTGATGATAGCGAGTTGATGATTGAAAGAGCGTTGGACGATTTGTTCAGAATTGGTGCTGAAAATCTTCAACGCATGGAACAAGAGGAGACTCATGATGAGTCTATTAAGGATGTGAACCTTGGAAGTGAGGACCTTCTTAACTTTCCTATTTCTCCTATTACTAATATTTTTGGTAGTGTTTGTGAACAGGATGCAGATAATGTCAATTTCGACGTTACAAAGGAGGAAGAGGAAGCCGAGGAGGAATGTGATGAATGGAATTTTTATAACATGTGGGATATCACGGTAGAGGATGTTGAAAGGCTTAGGCAAATTCTAACACCTCCCATGCGCAATGAACCTATCCCAGAGCCGGTAATGCAACCCATGACATCACCTATCACACCTGCCAATGACTGTTCTGTAGCACCAACTACCAACCCAGTATTGAACGAGCTTATAAAGGAATTCGAAGATGAGATTTTGAATATTTCCGTGGTTGACGAAGAAGCCGAATGCGACCCTGCTAAAGATGTGAAGGAGCTTGAGGAACCGCTTTATAAAGATCCTTCATCATTTTCTACGGACGTAAGGGCACATCTGGCAGTTGATGAAACGAATATGGTTTTGATGAAAGCTAGTCAACAACAACATGGAACTAGCCAATCCTCTAATCCGTCAATGAACATGGGTCCGGTAAGTAGGGAAATGACTTCTCCTATAAGGTATGACTATAATTCTTCATTTCCCCATCCCATAGCAAATTTACACCCTCTTGGTGTTTATTGCTATTTTCACCCACACTTGATTTTAAGTGAGGGGATGAACACCCTTTTACTTAGTAAATAAGGGTAGAGTCAAGCTCGTGACTCGAACAAAAACAAGCGCTTCGTGGGAGGCACCCCATGCCTATCTTTTCTTTTTCATTTTATTAGAATAGTTGGGTTTTGTGTTTTTAACCATTTTGCAGAAATCGGAGAAGATTGCATCAGTAACATAAATGGGGACCTGACCTGTCCATCAGTTACGGCGTAACTCATCCCTATGATTACGCCGTAACATATCACAAGTGGTGATTCTCTCCAGAGCATTACCGATTACGGCGTAATCCCATGCTATGGTTACGTCGTAGCTACCCTCCAGTAGCGACTGCCAGGTTTTGCCATAATTACGGCGTAACTCCTTCAATGAGTTACGGCATAATTATCCTTCAGTTCAAATTCTTTCTATAATAACACAATAACCCTGTATTAGTACTAAATGAACTTTGTGGGTGTGTTCCCTGTAAACCCTCACGAGACTTCACTCGTCCACTTGGGACACCAAGTGGTTTAAAAGGCTTGTTGCATATGCTAAATGCAACCGTGATTCCTACGAAAGTGAGTTAGTTTTTTTATTGCTTGTTGTTTTTCTAGTATGATGCGTTTGGTTGTCCTATGTGAATTCAGGTTATTAAAGTTTGCTCATAGATCTCAAAGCGGGACACGTTTACTCGTGAGTCTTCGATCATGCCGAGCAAATCCAGGGGAGTTTTCTGTTCCAATTCTAACCCTTCTTATCTTTCATTTATATGCTTAAGTATGACCCAGTGGGGAAGGATTAGACATAGACACCCGCTTGATTTTACTTGCCCTTATTTTTCTAGTTTTTGATGAAAAGTGTTTCATTAGTAAAATTTTGACATGTTTTTCATTACTTAACTGGATTAATCTAGACTGAGCACACCTACCCTATATTTCCATTGTGTGAGGACAAGCCTTTCCGTTTACCCTTATACATAATACCACAAAAATGAGTGTGCCGGTGGCTGTAGTAGACTTTAGAACTTGGCCTTGTATATCTTTTCGAGACCATTATCATGAGCATTACACTGAGGTAACTTGGTGTGATCGGTGCAGCTAGGATATAAGGCAATTTTAGGATTAAACCCAAATAGCCCATCATATATGTTTTGTGTATATTGGCTTTTCACATCGATTAGTCAATCCCCCTGTTAAACCCTTTTTGTTGCACTCACCATTAGTGCAAGATACCCCTAGTACACCCTTCAGAGCCTTTCCTTTCATTTTGTTCACCCGATATAATTGTTTCGTTACACCTATCGCCTAGCCTACCATGTAGTTTCCTTATGTCCATGGTCCGGGCTCTGTTGGTTAATTTTGGTTCCACTAGTGAAAGTAGCGGGTTTTGAAAAAAGGGTTGTGGATGAAGATCGGGTTTAGATGATAGTTGATCTCAAGTGGGGGGATGCTTTTTATGTTCGTATTGTTTTTATTTTTTCATGTATACCTTGTCTTGCATAAAAAAAAAAAAAAAAAAAAAGAATAAGTGAAAAAAGTGAAGAAAAAAAAATGCAAGCAAGAGTTTGTTTATTAGTTTGTTTATTTCCTGATCATATAAATCAACTGATGTGTCGTATTGTGATTAGTATTCTCGCCTTGTTTCATCTGGCGCAAATTTTTATATATCCGTTTTGTCTTACGGATAAAATTAGAAACCCGAACATTTCTATCTCGCCTTTCAAATTTTAATCAATTTTCGTACAATGGGGACATTGTACATTTCAAGTGGGGGGATGGGAGATAGAAATAGTTGATTTTGATAGAATTATGTGCTAAAAGTACCCAAATTTTAATTTTTTATAGCATATACTTTTTTTCACTAATTATGAAGGCCGAGTTAATGCATCTTATTTGCCTAGTTTATGGAGATTATGAGGCACTACACTACATTTCTTATGCATTGACTCGTGTATTGAAGACCCCTTGACTCTTGACCCATGATTTTTGCTATGGGATTGAATGCGACTAGTGGTGGGGCGACTGTGGACTTAGGAATCTATTTGTTTCGTGTCTTTTTGTTTACACCCATTAAACGTGTTCCCATGTCATATCCTACCCTTAGTCATGAATCGAGTTTAGGTGAGGAAGCGAGCAATCATTAGTGTCTTGGCCATGGATTTGGTCATGTATCATTGGTTTTGTCCCCCTCGCCGTAGCTCGTTAGTAATGACAAAATAACCCCAAAATCCTATGTTGTGTCAACCCATTGCCTTTTAGAATAGTTGCATCTATAGACTCTAGTCGTGGAGATTAGTATCTTTGCCAAGCCTATGATAGAATACTACAATGATGACCGAAATGTTGAGTGATCACCCCAAATATAAACACGTGAATTATGAGAGAGTGTGTGATTTCAATTCCTTTTAAGTGAGGTGCTCGATTTGGAATTTTCTAGCTTAGGTGATTTTGGACTCATAACTTCCAATTAATCACAGGAGATATCTTTTAAGAATTATTTAAAGGGTCTACTTGAGGACAAGTAGGATTCAAGTGGGGATATTTGATAACATCAAATTAGCACGATCTTTATATATCAAATTCCCTTGTTTATGGCCTTATTTGCATTAATATGGTACTTAATTCTTTCATTTGCGTTCATATTTGCATTTCAGGATAAATGAGGCGTTGGAGCGGAAAAGAAGTGAAAAAAGGCCAAGTATAGGTTCTGAAGATTGATTTACGAGGGCCTTTGGATTTTATGTGAAGATTACGCCGTAACTATCTAATAAGGTTACGGCGTAAATATGAGCTTTGAAGGATACGGCGTAACCAACTCTTATGGTTATGTCGTAATTATTTTTGTGAAAGTTACGACGTAACATGGTAATTAATTACGCCGTAGAGATAATTTCGGATCGGATAAGTTTGAGATGACAAAAGATTACGGCGTAACCCGATGATTAGTTATGCCGTAATTAATTACTTGGGCGCAAAGTTTCGAGGTCCAGGGATTAAAAGCGGCAAGTTTATTCGAAGTTTATTGAGTTCTAGGAGTTGTTATAAAAGTAACAAGTGCGATGAGGGGCCAAATGTGTCAACTAGAGCAAATTAGTTTCAACACATATTGATGACCAAGAAAAGTATGAAGTTGCTAATTTTCATATAGTTACGACGTAACTATTATATAGTTACGGCGTAACTTTAGTTACGACGTAATTAATTTATTAAATTACCAGTAACCATGTCGAGGCCTATAAATACACCCTAAATCTGCATTTTAAGCATCTCTCTCACCCTCTCCCGTGGGTCGATTAGGCACCACTCCAAGGTATTTTCCAAAGAATCGAAGCCGGTTTGAAGGAAGAATTCACTCAATCATCATCATTATTAGATCTACATCAAGTAATTTGTATCAAACATTATGTTCAATTCAATTTATGATTTATTCATTTTTGTTGGTATGATTTATTATATGGTTGGCTAAGCACCCTGGTGCTGGCCTAGTTTTGATTCCTTAATTTTTTTGTTTACATTTATATTACTTCCGTATAATTATTTTTAAGTGTATGCATGCATAGTTTATTGGTAGCCACCCTTAGTTCGGTAGTTTTGAATGGCGGTGAGGCCAATTGCCTAGGAGATATGACCAACCGACCCTAGGTGAGCGGATCGAGACAGGAAGGGTAAGATATGACTAACCCACGACCCTTTCTACTTGTGCGATTTGACCAACGATCACATATCGTTTGGATGAACTTAAGAATTAGGGGTGAGTGTCTAAGTTCCTAACGGCCGGGCACTCACTATTATAAATCTAGCATGTAGCGGTACTTAATGACTCGGCTTAGGGGACCGGGAACAACATGACTTATGACGGTGCTACCGATTTCTCCCGTGGTGGCATCTTTGCCGATAGGTTAGGGTGAATTGACCAAATGCTGTCCTCTCGACTTTGACCCCACCTGAAGTAATTGGAAGTAATTAGACGTAGACATTGGTTAGCACCACTATCCTTCTTTGATCACATCTCTTACCTTTATCTGCCTTCCTTTATTTCCTTGTTTTATTAGTTAGCTTTATTATTTCAATCTTAAAAGCAATTATAATCGTGACATAGACTTAAGTTATTTTCCGATCCACGTAGCTCTTGGGACGACCTCGATTTTACCGAATACTACACTACACACGACCGGGTACACTGCCCTCGTTAGTGCATTAGGGTAGACCATAGGTATAACGAGTAATTATAAATATTAAAACCTGGTCAGTAAAACCTGCATCAGTAAACCTAATCGAGATAGAAACTTAACTAGCTATTCTATTCCCCGGCAGCGGCGCCAAAAACTTGATGCGTGAGTTCGGGGTCGAAAGACTTCCTTTTCAATGAGCAAGCTTTACAACCCACTAGGCAGTGTACCTAATTATTTGCAGTGTAGTATGGGTAAGCCCAGGGGTTGATCGTTCTCTAGGGGAATAGAGATGCTAGTAGAGATGTATGACGAAAAGGTGAGTGATAACATCAAATAGTCCTGAATATTAAGTGTCAATTTCCCCCGATAATGCTTGTAATTTATATCATTTATATGGATTTTCGCTTGTTTTCCATTGTTTTCTACTTTCAGGTAAATTACGAGCATTGGAGCTAAAGAGACGCGGAATTGGAGAAATATCAAAGATTTATCATAGTATGCTGACTTTGAAGAAGTTACGGCGTAACTCATCTCTCACATTACGCCGTAACTAAAGCGTGACTCGAAAAGCCAACTCATTAGAAGATTACACAGAACTTCCCCAAAGACTACGACGTAACTATATTAGGTCAAATGAGGTTCCACACCATTGATAACTACGCCGTAACTATTTCATCAACTACGGCGTAACAAGTAATATTGAAGATACGGCGTAACCACTTATAAGGTTACGCCGTAACCAGCAGATCTAGTGCAAATTACGAAGGAATTGAAGATTACGCGTAACTCTTATATTAGTTACGCCTGTAACCCATATCGACCTATAAATACCCGCGATTTCCGGATTTCAAAGCATCCCATTCCACACATCACAACCAAAGAACGTGGGAAGAAGCCAAAGGCGGTCTAGAGGAGCATACGAGCTTTCTCCAAGGAGAAATCACTCCCCTACGATAAGCATTACCATTTTATTTTTCTTTACTTTCGATTCATGTATTCCGTAACATTAAATCTTGAATTGATTTGTATGGTTAATATGATGACTAAGCACCTCTTGGTCTTGGCCTAGTTATGATTTCTTAATTGTTTTGTTTGCGTTTACATTACTTCGTATAATTATTTCTAAGTGTATGCATGCATAGTTTATTGGTAGCTACCCTTGTTTGGTAGTTTTGAATGGCGGTGAGGCTAGTTGCTTAGGAGATATGACCAACCTGACCCTAAGTGAGTAGACCGAGACGGAAGGGTAAGATATGACCAACCGACGACCCTTTCTACTTGTGCGATTTGACCAACCGATCACCTACCGTTTGGATGAACATAAGAATTAGGAGGTGAGTGTTTAAGTTGCTAACGCCCGGCACTCACTATTTTAAATCTAGCATGTAGCGGTACTTAATGACTTGGCTTTAGGGACCGGGAACAAGCTGGAGTTATGAAGGACACCGACTTCTCGATGGTGGCATCTTTGCCGATAGGTTAAGGCGAATTGACCAAATGTTGTCCTCTCGAATTTGACCCCACCTGAAGTAATTGGAAGTAAGTAGACGTAGACATTACTAGCTAGGAGGAATAACTAGGTTAGCATCACTCTCCTCTATTGATTAAACCTTTGCCTTTTATCTACTTTTATCTGCTTTAGTAGTTAATTAATTAATTCCTTATCGAAATCATATTAAAAACTGTGACACCTAGACTTAGTAATAATCCAACACACATAGCTCTTGGGACGACCTCGATTTTACCGAATACTACACTACACACGACCGGGTACACTGCCCGTTAGTGCATTAGGGTAGACCATAGGTATAACGAGACTATATAAATATTAAAATCTGGTCAGTAAAACCTGCATCAGTGAGGTGAGGGAGATTCTTTTTAGTCTTTTTTATATTTTATGAAAGCAAGTAAAATCTCGGGGTTTGAAGAGTGGGGGTTGGTAATTCTACTAATTAAACTACTTAACAATTTAAACTAAAAACTAATTAAACTAATGAAAGGTAAAAAGCTATGGATTGTATGAGTGTGTTTCTTATGATAATTAAAAACGTGTTTACTTAGATTTTCTTACTCCCTAGTTATCTTTTATTGGTCGGTTGAATTGGCACATCCTCGTTCTAATTGGTGCGTTGTATTTCGTGTTAGTCATAGGCAGTGCCTAATTCCCTAGTTCCATGAATCGTAACTCTCCTCTAGAATATCCGGGATCGCCAAGTACCGAAGCATCTCCCCCGAATACTCTATTATCCTTAAGCTATAAGTCACGCAAAAAACACAATGATGGCCTAAGTGCACTCTTAAGCTTTTTCCTATTTAGGACGTTCAAGCACGCAATAGTTAAAGAAGAAGTCAGTTTTCCTTACTCTAGCATCTACCAATTAAAACAAGAGACAACCTAATAATAAACAACAATTAGGTTTTATTGGATCTAAGCAAACACTAGATTAATTTAGTTAAGCATGGTAGATAAGCAAGAATACAAACAAACAATTGAACATAGATAAAAAATGGTGATAGATTGGATAAACAAACTTATCTTTGAGTGTAAAAGAGGTTTGAAACCCTAAAATACTGCCCAAGTCGGACTCCTAACGAACTAGGGTCTTCTCTCCAAAATAATGCACACAAAATACAAAAAATTTGAAGTCTATATATAGATTTACACTCGCGACGGCGTTATCTTTTGATGGTGACGTCGTCTAATCGCCGTCATTAGGGTTTCGTTTAGGACAAGTCATCGTTGGGACGACGTCAGGTGAGAAAATGTGATGTCGTCTGGCTTGCATAAGGACGTCGTCTGGGAAGGATCTTGGTCGTCTGGTGAAGAAAGTAAGGGCGACGCCCTTTGTTAGGAATTAGAAATTCCAGGTATTAAAGAGTCGGTCACCTCAAGTATATGTAATCGTTAGAAAGCTCGTAGTCGTAGTTATTTTAAGCTAAGTAGTATTTAGTTAAGTAACACCGTGGAGGACGGACGGGTCTTTACCCACTGTATGCCTGATCCATAGCCCGTTGTGTGGCGTTTTATTTTAAGACTATAAATACTCTACCTTCCAAGGTAGAGTTGGAGCTCATAATAAGATTTTCTTTCTCTCACTAAAGTTCCCTAAACCTCTAACTTTCTCTCTAAAACCTCTTGTAAGCCTACTTTGTGTTATGTTTTGATGTGTATGTGAAATCCAATATCTTACAATTGGTATCAAGAGCCATGGTTAGATCATCTCTCATATCTTTGGATTTTAGTGGTTTTAGGTGGTTTTGAGTTTGAAAAAGTTTAGTGGTTTTGCATCATTTGGGTGATTTCTAGTGTTAAAGTTTGAATTTTGATAGTACTTTTGTGTTTAGAATCATTACAAGTGTTTAGGTTTTGATTTTGAAGGCTTGAATCATCGTGGTTGAGTTGTTTTTGGATTGAAAGGCGGTTTTTTTGTGATTTTCTAGTTAGCGACTTGGTTCTCGGTGTGATATTCATCATAGCGACTTGCTTCATAAAAAGTTAGCGAGTTGGAGTGGTATTTGGTAGCGATTTGGTCCTAGCGACTTGTCTATTGAGACAAGCCGACAAAAAGTACACGTAGTGGATTCTCCACTACACGTAGCGACTTGGTGTAAGTTAGCGACTTGTACTTTATATTGTTAGCGACTTGGTGTTAGCGAGTTGGTACCTAGCAAGTTGCTATTTAGTGACTTGACAAATTAGCGACTTGGTGCTTAGCAATTCTTGTCAAAATTTTGCTAGCGACTTGGATTGTAGCGAGTTGTTATATAGCGACTTGGCACTTAGCGACTTGGTTTAAGGTTTCCTAGCGACTTGGGTGATATCCTTTGAATACGGTTTTCTCTTGATTTAGTAAAATCCGTGAAAGAATCTATTTCGGTTTAATCATAGAGTTATAAAATCCCGTTTAATCATCATCATGTCTACCAACGTTCCTACAATCATCTCCACTTTGTTGCGAGGATGTTCAAGCAAATGGTTCGGATACTCGTCCACCCATGCTTGACAATCGACTACGACTCTTGGGCTCAACGAATCATATTGTACTATCTTGGAAAGGAAAATGGAGTCAACATTCTCAAATCCATTGATGAAGGACCATATCGGGTTGAGACTACTAGAGACTTAATTGATACAATCAAGATGGAACAATCATCTATGGAATTGATGGACCAAAGACATATGATGAGCTCGATGATAAGGAGAAAAAGAGATTCGATCTCGATATCGGGGCTTAACATCGTACTTCAAGGTCTTCCAAAAGATATCTACAAGTCGATCAATCACAACACGAAGCTAAGGCGGTGTGGGATAATGTCAAGATGCTTCTCTCGGTTACGAATTAACTATGGAAGATGAGAATCACAACTCTATGATGAATTTGAACACTTCAAAATGAAACCGGATGAGAGTGTTTATGAGTACTATGTGAGATTCCACAAGCTTGTTAATGATATGAGGAACATCCGAATGACTATGCCAAACATTCGACTAAACTCAAAGTTTGTGAACAACATGAATCCCGAATGGCACAAGTTTGTCACCTCGTAAAGCTAACCAAAGGATTGAAGAATACAAACTATGAGCAACTCTATGCCTTCCTCCTTCGTAATGAGAGACATGCTATGTTTGAAAAAGGATTCTTAATCGGTTCAAAACCAACCAGGAGAGGCAAGCTCATCAAATGATTCAACCGCCTTCTACTCAAACATCGAATCACAACCAAAGCCTCACAAGTCATACCTATGGGTAATGGTAATCACAAACTCATTCCCGATCCTATGTTCAAACAAGTCGATCTTGATGCACACGTGGAAACTTCATTAATCAACTAGCTCTCTGATTAGTCAAAACATGAACTCTCTTCCACACACCAACAACAATCTCGTAACCGCTTCCAACCCACATAATCAAGCCACCGCCGAGATGGGAAGGTTATGGTGCGGCCAGGCTCAAGAACGACGAGACGAAAAAGCAAGAGGTGGAGCTGGTAGAGGTTATCTTTAAAATCGAATAGAGGAAGGAATGGAAATCGTGGTCAAGCAAAGCCAATCAAATGTTACAATTGTGGAGGTGAGGACACATTGCAAGGAACCGCACATCGCCAAACGCCTCGAATCGTAGTACTTGAGGATAAGATGTTGCTTGTGCAAGCTCGGGATAATGGTGCGACTTTGGATGAAGAGGAGTTGTTGTTATTGGGCGAGGGAAATGCTAAGACATATGATGCGAGATGTGGATGAGCAACCAATTCGGAGATAGGCCATAATCATCGAATGCCTTTCAAGTAGTCGATCGTGATGCATACGACTACGATGTTGATGAAGAACCCACCGCACAAACCATCTTCATGGCTAGCATTTCTCCAATGGTCTCTCCTAAGTCTCTTCTTCACCACAAGCTGGTCCATCCAAAGACAAACTCATCTACGAGGTATTAAAATTATACGATGAAGTTGATGAGCAAAGATACATAACGAAGTACAATCAATCAGTATTTATTGAATCATATATTGAAAATATGGGTAATATCAATGTTGTCCCATATGATCAATATGTGAAACAAAGTGAAAGTGAGATTGTACCAAGTGATGCATCTTCTGCAGTCAATAATGATTATGTTTTGATGAATTCACCGCATGTGCCCCGATGATTACGTCATCTAAGGCGAATGCCTATAAAGAGCGTGTTGCTATTTATGAACAACGTGCAAAATTTGAGTTGACCACCCGTGAGCGGAAATGGATGACCAAATCGTTACAACTATTAGAAAAAGTAGGTTTAGAGAAGAAGTATTAAAACAAGAGTTAAACTCCTTACAAGAAAAGCTTTCTAAAGCGCTAAGCAAAAACAAGAACTTTAAGAAAATGTTAAAATGCTTAAGCAAGAATTCGGTGCTAAGGAATCAAAACTTTTGAATGATTTTTCTAATCTAAAACCTTGAAAAACAAGCTTGAAAATAAGTTATGCGTACAAGGAAATACCATTCGGGCCCACTTAATCACTAAGCATAGAGTCTTAGCGATAAGCATAGCATTCCCCTTGTTGAGGAACCAAATCCAGAGGTCATTAAAAGGCTAGAAATGCTCATAAGGTTCTTTATGATGGCAATGAAATTCTTAAACCTAGACAAAAACCTAGTTGCGTTAAGTGTACGAGAGGAAGATAAGAAATCGATGAAGTCACTAGGAGAAGATGAACAAGAAACTAGATGATCCTAAATGTAAAGAGAAGAAAATAATTATCACACCCCATGACTACAAAAAGGAGAATTGGATCTCCTTGAACATGTTTAAGCCTCAAACATTGTTGACTCCCAGAACAAGTGTTCGGAAAATGGACTTAGATAAGCGAGAAAGCGGAAAATATTGTTGAAACAAACTCTCCCTTAGGAAAATGCCTAAAGCGACGTGTATCCTCCCAATACACCAATGCATCTAGTTCCTAGAACTATTGCCACTAAAAGCAAAACCTTAATCAGTCAATATGCTATTTTTCAACAATTTGTTGATTTTGAGAAAACTTGTAAGAAAAGGATCACACCCACCTGGTATAACGAAGGGAAAGGGGTTTTGAGCAAACAAAGAATGTTATTTAGCGAAGTCATGCCTTTCTTTAAACAACTAAAAGATCATTTTGAAAGTCTCAAAAGGGAATGAATTTAGACATTAAAGAAATGGAAAAGGAATTTGATGCAATGATAGTTGAGGTTAGTGACTATGAGTGTGCACTAAAATATAATGAGATTGAGAGGAAGAACTTGCATACATTGAATGAGACTCTTATTTCGAATGTGTTGCTCAAGATGTGTTTTTCAACGCTACAAATTGTTCCATTAACGCTTCTCAATTTCATGAATTATCTCAAGGCCTCGAAGTCTCCCATGATCGTGTCATTGAGCTTGAAAAGACTAATTCTAAACTAAATGAGAAAATTGAACCGGATGATCACGACAATTTGGTTAAACATTTTTCTAAACTAGAGGTTGAGCATTTTAATTTACAACTAAAATATCAACATCTTAAAAAAATGTCAAAACTTCAAATATCAAGACATCCTCGGATGCTCGAGTTTGATGCGGTTTTCAAATTAACAAGCGTGATGAACAAATTCAAGCTCATTGTAACACGATCAGAAAGTTGAAAGCCCAAATCTCTCAATTAAAGGGTCAAAAGAACGATGTGACAGGCTCCCAAATGCCTCCTCCTTTAGATTCTCAGAATTCTCAAACGTTTCATCTTCAAAACTTAGTAAATGCATTACAAAAGGAAAACGAAAGTTTTCTAGAAGAAAATGAAAAGGTTAAACGTCATTTCAATGAGTTATTTGAATCAATAAAGGTCACTCGTAACAAAAACAATGAACAAATAGCTTCATTGCAAAAGGAAATTGAGAATCAAGAGCGGTGTAAAGGGAAAATGCCATTGACCAATGGGGAGAATGGTGTATTGATAAGGTTTTAAAGGTACCATTTTGAGGGTCGTTTAAGTCCTTATTTGATCACTTTTGTATCCGTTATTGCTTAATATCGTTCCTTTTCACTTTTAGGTCTCTTGAAGGCAAAATCTTGGAATGGCACTTATTTGGACGAAAAGGCGCGAATATATGAAGAAAATGGCCAAAGTCAAAATCGAGACACTCACGATTCTTTGAAAATAGAAGGCGGCGGTGTCGGTGCTAATGGCGGCGTCGTCCCAAAATTGTTGTGACGATCCGAACCCAAACTCGTATTTTCAAGCGGCGGCGTCCGGTTGTAAAAGAGTAGGCCGTCGCTACTCGGGCGACCTAGATGCAATCCGAACGACGTCGGTCAAGAGGGCGGCGTTACGGACATAAGGTGGCGCCGTCGCAAGGTTAACGTTGCCAAGCGAAACCCTAATGACGGCGACACGGCGGCGTCACAAAACATAAGGTGGCGCGTCGCATATGTAATCTTATATATAGAATCCGAATTTTTCGGTCTTTGTGTGGAGAGTCTTTGGAGTAAAAACCTAAAACCGAACCTAAGGTGTCTTGTACGATATTTTAGGGTTTTAACCCTATCTTACACCAAGATAAGTCTTTGCTTCATTAATTCAATTATGTCTTTGATTATTTGTGTGTATGCTTGCATGTTCTCCATGTCCGCTAATTTATTTGTGTGTTTGCTTAGGAAGTATGAAACTTAATTATTGAATATTGATTGGTTGTTTCTTATCTTAGTTGATTAATGATCTAGTAATGCGATAGGTCATTCGTTGTGTACTTAATGCTTGATTCATCTTTGTGAACCTTAGAATATAATTACACGAGTAGTTGTAGGCTAAACCATCCAAAGAGCGCCTTAGAGTAGGAGTTTATCATCCCTAGTGGGTTTGTAGGCGAGACCCTTTGGTAAGTTCAAAGAGTTAGGGAGAAACGCATACCCTACAACTTTAGACACACAACGCAATTAAGAATAAGGCGTGACAACTCAACCATCAATAGGAGATAATTAAGGAGTAATACAACCTAAGTAAACACATCTTTAAACTATCATACGAGCACACATTAATTAGACATAGACTCCCACAACCTTAGTTTAGATAATTAGATAATAGTAGAGTAATCGGTGAAATACCAACCCCTAATCCAATACCCGAGATTCGTACCTTTCCATTTCATAAAATATAAAAATACAAAAAATAATCTTCCTCAACCTTAACCTTAGCGTAGTAACTCCTTACTAGCATTCCTATTCCCCAGAGAACAATATCAATACCCGTGGCTTACCTAATTACTACACTACAACGATTAGGTTCATTGCATAGGGTGTTATAAAACTTGCTCGAAGAAAAGGAAGTTTCCTTGACCCCGAGCGGCGTGTAGCGTTATCAAGTTTTAGGCGCCATTGGAGAATAGAATAGCTAGTTAGTAGTCCACCTCGTTTAGGTTCTTTGCTTGATTCCTATCAAGTAAATGTTTTCTCATTTTTAGCTTTCTCTTGGTCTATCCCCTTCTTCGTGACCTTTGTTCGTAATCTTATCACTTTTCATCATGGAAGGTGATAATCAACCACCACTCATCAACCCACCACCAAATGACCCGCCAAGAGCCCGTACTCTTGGTGAATACTCGAGACCAAGCCACCTAGGCTATAGGAACACCATTGAGCTTCCGACCAAGCCCAAACTACGGCCTGCGATCCGACACCATCCGGTTGGTGCAAAGCGGATGTGCATTCCATGGACTTCGTTCAAAGATCCAAATCGACATCGAGGGATTTCCTCAAAATCGTCGATTCCATCGACCTTGATGCTACTACTCGGGAGACCACGCGCTGCGTCTCTTCCAATTCTCTCTCGGGACCAAGCTAGTAATTGGCTTGAGCGACTTCCCTTAGCTCCATCTCAAGTTGGGATGATTTTACTTCGCTTCCTTGCTCAATTTTTCCCACGGGAGAACCACTAAGCTTAGGAATGACGTCTTGATGTTCCAACAACGTCAAGGTGAATCTCTCTGAAGCATGGACCCGATTCAAGGACTTACTTCATAAAGTCCTCATCACGGCATTGATCTTTGGCTCCAAGTCCAAATCTTTTATGATCATGTCAACCTCCCACTAAGCGATCCATTGACCAAGCGGCGGTGGAAAACTTAGTGATCTCACCGCGGAAGAATCATGGGGTATAATAGAGGACCTCGCCCTCTATGACAACGAAAGTTGGGATGACCCCGTGAGTGCCCAAAACCGTTAAGGCAATCTCCTTGCCTCCTCCCGACCGTGGGATGATCGAACTTGAAGATCAAGTTAGATTCCTCATGAGTTCCTACAAAATCCTAAGTCCTCACGACAAGTGAATCAAATCACTCTACCTTGTGAGTTATGCAAAGGTCCCCATGACACTCGTGATTGCACAAGGCTCTCGAACAAGCTTTTGGGACTATGCCTCCATACGTGCCGACGGAGGCGGGAGAGAAGTGGTACACTTTCAAACCCGAACAAAACAACTTAGGAAACTCATACAACCCCTCATGGAGAAATCACCCTAACATTAAGTGGAACCAAAACTCAAGCACACCCCAAAGCTCATCTAGTTCGCCCACTAGGTTCAATTCTTTTAATACTGAGAACCCCACTAATCTTGAGGCAATTGCATCTAGATTTTTGTCATCCCAAGAAACTCGATTGAATAAGCTTGAAGCCGATTTTAAGCAAAAGCAGGCGAGATGACAACCAAGCTTGATGCCCTCTTAAAAGCCTTCAATGAGCGGGAAGTTGGAGCACTCCCAGTGATACCATAAAGAACCCAAAGTGAATTCGATTGCATCGACTTCATGTTCTAGTTCACCATGGGAGAGTGCACATCCATGCCCTCCCACCCAGCGGTTCACTCGGTAAATGCTATCAAAAGGGTTCCAAGCCATCCAAGAGATACAAGGCCCGGCACCTTTGGTAAAGCCTACTCTTGAGAAACCCGTCGACCAAGAATCCAAACCTAGTTTAGAGGAGGAGTACAAGGAACTCCATCAAGAAAACCGATTCTTGAAGTCTTAGCTCATGCACCTTACTATAATGCTTTAAAAGAAAAATATGAGTTAGAACTTAGGCTTTGAAAACATGGGTCCGCCTTTGTGCGAAACAACTTACCTAAGAAGTTAGGCGATCCGGGCTATTTACTCTTCGTGTAGACTTGGAACTTCCAAACCACTCGATGCTCTAGCCGATTTAGGATCATGCATCAATCTTGTTCGTTGTCCTCCATAGAAGCCTTAACTTAGGTAAAATTGAACCAACGAAACCATCTTAGGTCTAGCGGACGGTAGTATAGCACGTCCGGTAGGAATAATAAAGGACATGGTAGTACATGTAGGAGAGTTGACTCTTTTGGCCGACTTCCATGTGCTAGACATGAATAAGGACCCGACATGCCCATTACTAGTTGGAAGAGGATTTTTAGCTACCGCTAGTGCCATCATTGATTGTAAGATGTCCAAAATAGTGGTAGGGGAGGGGAGTGCTAGATCTGTTTACGATGTTAAAAAGCATACGTACTACAAGGATGAGGAAGTCCCACAAGAGATAGGGTTGGATAGAGAGCCTTCTAGTTATGGACCTTGGATTGATAAGAACATCATAGGCCCCAAAGACCTTTTTACCTAGATAAAGCCTTAGCTAGTGCGAAGACTTTCCAAGAAAAAGAAATGGCTAGGGATATAGAAGTGAACCCGTTCGAGGGCCTTAGTATTTAGGAAGATGACCGAGTTCCTAGGAAGCTTGCCCGTTAACCTTGTCATGAATAAGTGGAAAGTTGAGAAATCTGAACACAAGTGGGATTGGAATAGACCGCCTAGTGATGGTAATGGAGAGTGGCACATTAGGATACAAATCTATGATCCCGATGGTGAGATGTTTGAAAAGGCATATTTAACCGAGCGTACTACTAGGAACTTGAATGATAAGTTTGATCCTTACGACATTGTTGAGGATAGACTTACGATATCGATGCGTAGGGAGCACGACTATGAGTCTAGCTACAAGACTCTTAAATAAAGAAAAGCGCTTCGTGGGAGGCAACCCATGTTTAATTGTTTGCTTGTTAGTGTCATATATCTTTTATTAATTGTTTATCCTCATGTTTAAATTTGTAAAAATGCTTTATTTTATTTTCAACCTCGTCTTAATTGCATGTGAAGGTATTTTACATAAGGGATAAGTGTAGGGAGGATTACACACGTTTTCAAAAGAAACGTAAACATGAGAATAACAATTAACTAAAAGATATTTATGTTTGTTTGTTCGAGTCAAATGCTTGTATCGAGTCATAATGGATGTTTTGCAGAAATTTTTCCAGATTCTAAAGATGTAAATTTTCCAATTTTTTCCGAAAATCGTGACCGCTTTTTGTCGGGATAACTTGACGTCGTCAGATTGCAACTGACGGCGTCGGGAAGGAGTAAAAACATCGATTTCTTTTTCTCGTTTTACGAGCTACTTATAAATTTTGGAATTTTCCGGTCTTAATTTTCTTAGAAATTCAGTAAACATCCATTCCACAAGCATTATATCCTAGTTTAAATCGAGTCTTATATATATTATTACCGCCGATTTTACTTGAAGGTTTCGTTTGTTTTCTTCAAGTGTGCGGGTTTAGTTTGTCAAGAAGAAGTTACATAAGATTGGAAGGAGCTTTTCACGCAATAATTCTTCTTGAAAAGGATTTAACCACCACTTTACGGATCCTACCGAGCTAATCGGGGAGTATTAGTTTCTTTGTTTTGATTACCTTCTTTTATCATAACTTTGATACTTTCGGGAACATTGGGGACAATGTTCGGTTTAATGTAGGGAGGGAAAATAAACGGAACTTTGAAACTATGCTTATCCTTGACTATTTGCTTTGTCAATTGTGATTGTGTAATAAACCATGAGAAAATGTCGGTTAGGGTAATTTTGGCACCAAATTTAAAATTTTTATGACATATAGGAGTGGGCCATTAGTCTTAACAAAAGCGTTTCACGGATAGGAAGTTGCATGACTAGCACAAAACCCCTTACCACCCAAATTCCACCAAAATGTGAGGATCGCCTTAGATTAGTAGGAATTAAAGCATTCATCTTCAATGCTTAGAGTGTGAACCGGTAGTATATTAGATTCTAGAACTTGTTTTGTGATGCATTCCAAGATCGCAAGTGAGGCTACACTTGTGTAGTTAGGAATAACTAAATGATAACAGGCATTAGGATAAACCCTTGTTTGATACACGTAATATAATTACTTCTTCCATATCGGTTGAGTAATTCCCCACACCCTTTGCGTTGTACTCACCTTTAGTACACGATACCCTAGTTAACCCTCGAGCCTATCCTTTTCGCGGTTCTCGTGATGTTTCGGTTTTCGAATATCAATGAAGAGCATTGTTTACACCCCACCCCAAATATACACCCAAATCGCCTTAGCCTACCCTTATGCACTCACTTTTAGTGCAAATGTTTGTTATCACCCTAAACCCTTAGTTCAATTATCTAGTTGCTTGCATAAGTTGCTAAGTCGAGTCATATCCTTTGTATACTGCTTTTGGGACGATTGGGATTCATGGGAAAAGTTAAAGTTTATGAAATGACGGAAGGGCGTTAAATTCAAATTCCATTTGTTTATGTAATAATGTACCCCAAGTGTTTTGATCTTTTCAAATCGGGTCAAATTAGTGTTAGAGTAATAAAACTCAAGTGTAGGGATATGCCTATAAATCCCTAGTATTTTGATGTTACCGTAGAGGATGGTAGAGTAAAAGTGTATAAAAAAAAAAAAAAAAAAAATACGGGCTACCATCCTACATCTATCCTTTAAATTTATGTTTGTTTATTTCCGTTACTAAAGTTTTAGAGTGTCGAGTCTTGGCTTAGCAGCGCCATTCTTCATATGCATTTAACATAGAGATTTTTGACTTACCACCAATAAATAGCCTATCCCACCAAACCCTTGTTTCCTACAGTAAGCCTAACATTACAACCCTTTAAAGACCTCTTTGATAGTCTTTCCTAGGTGCTTCGCCAAGCGATGGAGGTTTGATCTATTCTCAAGCCTATGGTAATCTATGTACTAGGACCGGTTAATGAGTGTTTATCTTCCATTTCCTATTTGTTATATTTCATATATACACCGAGAGAGATGTGAGTATCCAAACACCCCATGTGAGGTGCTAGTATGTAATTCCGTGCTTGTTATGACTTTTTGAGGGCTTATATATGTTGTGGACCGTTTGAATTAATGCTTCATGACCCCTAACTTATAAATTAATTGGCTAAAAGCACATTTGCTTGAGGACAAGCAAATAACAAGTGTAGGGATATTTGATAAGGTTTTAAAGGTACCATTTTGAGGGTCGTTTAAGTCCTTATTTGATCACTTTTGTATCCGTTATTGCTTAATATCGTTCCTTTTCACTTTTAGGTCTCTTGAAGGCAAAATCTTGGAATGGCACTTATTTGGACGAAAAGGCGCAAATATATGAAGAAAATGGCCAAAGTCAAAATCGAGACACTCACGATTCTTTGAAAATAGAAGCGGCGGCGTCGGTGCTAATGGCGGCGCCGTCCCAAAATTGTTCGGCGGTCCGGAACCCAAAACTCGTATTTTCAGCGGCGGCGTCCGGTTGTAAAAGAGTAGGCCGTCGCTACTCGGGCGGCCTAGATGCAATCCAAACGACGTCGGTCAAGAGGACGGCGTCACGGACATAAGGTGGCGCCGTCGCAAGGTTAACGTGGCCAAGACGAAACCCTAATGACGGCGACACGGCGGCGTCACAAAACATAAGGTGGCCGTCGCATATGTAATCTTATAGAATCCGAATTTTTCGGTCTTTTGTAGAGAGTCTTTTGGGTGAAAACCTAAACCGAACCTAAGGTGTCTTGTACGATATTTTAGGGTTTTAAACCCTATCTTACATCAAGATAAGTCTTTACTTCATTAATTCAATTATGTCTTTGATTATTTGTGTGTATGCTTGCATGTTTTCCATGTCCAGCTAATTTATTTGTGTGTTTGCTTAGGAAGTATGAAACTTAATTATTGAATATTGATTGGTTGTTTCTTATCTTAGTTGATTAATGATCTAGTAATGCGATAGGTCATTCGTTGTGTATAATGCTTGATTCATCTTTGTGAACCTTAGAATATAATTACACGAGTAGTTGTAGGCTAAACCATCCAAAGAGCGCCTTAGAGTAGGAGTTTATCATCCCTAGTGGGTTTGTAGACGAGACCCTTTGGTAAGTTCAAAGAGTTAGGGAGAAACGCATACCTACAACTTTAGACACACAACGCAATTAAGAATAAGGCGTGACAACTCAACCATCAATAGGAGATAATTAAGGAGTAATACAACCTAAGTAAACACATCTTTAAACTATCATACGAGCACACATTAATTAGACATAGACTCCCACAACCTTAGTTTAGATAATTAGATAATAGTAGAGTAATCGGTGAAATACCAACCCCTAATCCAATACCCGAGATTCGTACCTTTCCATTTCATAAAATATAAAAATACAAAAAATAATCTTCCTCAACCTTAACCTTAGCGTAGTAACTCCTTACTAGCATTCCTATTCCCTAGAGAGCGATATCAATACCGTGGCTTACCCTAATTACTACACTACAACGATTAGGTTCACTGCCTAGGGTGTTATAAAACTTGCTCGAAGAAAAATAAGTTTCCTTGACCCCGAACGACGCGTGTAGCCTTATCATGTATCAAAGGTTCACTCTTGTAATAAATATGCTTTGTCTGTGAAATATGTCCCCCCTCATCTCAGGAATAACAAACTTGCTATTCAAACATATTTCTCATCCCTTAAGGATTGTCTAGAATGTCTCCATGAGATTGTTGAAGAGGATAAGTTAGAGAAACCACTTGACAATGCAATTGGGCATGCATGCTTATATGCCAAACGATCTCAAGAAATTCTAGAATGCTTAATCACAATATGCCCTAAGTCCTTGGGTGAGAGAGTTAATCCTTTGATTCCGTGTTCTATGCCTAGTGCCAAGTATGATATTCATTCGATGCCCGATGTTTTGAATGTGAACCTTAGTGTGCCTTCAAGTAGTTCGATTCCAAATCTGTTAATGCTAAGCGAACTCTAGTGTGACTTCTAGAAGTACAAATTCCAGCACTTCTAGTGTTAAGAAAGTGAACCTTAGTGTGCTGCATGTAATTCGGATCCCAAGACATCTAAGCAGGAGATGCAAAGAGTAGCAAAACCAACTAATGTTCCCATTCCTCTACGAGAGTAATCATGACATTAAAGCGGCGGTCAAAGTCTCAAGACAATACAAGGAATGATAGGACCTGCAAGCTAAGAATGTGCATTGGAAGAGAGTAGAAGACCAACCTAGGAACTTTAAGCTTGAGTCGAATAAAATGAATCGTGTTGATTCTAGTATTAGCCATAGGCGTCTTGTATTTAATTGATTACGATACTATTTGCAAACCTTGTAATGATGTGCGCTTGAATTGTTTCTAATCATGAATGTGGTGTGAATGTTTTGTCTAATCTTGTCATACCCCGATTAATATTGCTAATGCAAAAATCATATTAAAAAGCTAAAAGCGAGGCGAAGAGAGTTAGAAAACAATTGGAAACCCACAGAAGAATATTTAGTAAGATAGGTTATCAATGGATACCTTTTGGCTATAAGGTTAATGAGTCAATGCCCACTAGAAAATGGATGCCTCTTGGTAGAACTATTCCTTAAGAAGTGAACATACTTTGAATAGGGCAATCTGGACACTAGTAATCGCATCTATTCATAATGATTCCATTGCCTCAATTTCTTATATGAATGTTTCTATTTACGATGTGGGTGTTCCAATCATCATTACTAACCAAATGGAACCCATTCTTGCATGGGGATCCCAATTATCGATTATCCATTCTTATGCGTGTTCAACTGCGGATCGTTCAAATCGTTACGTGGTACACGGACTCAGTTGTTCCAAGCATATGATGGCGACCGGTCATGGCTCATGAACTTTGTGAGTAAATTCATCGGGACGAGTTAGATTCGGGAACGACCATTTGGAGCTATTATGGGTTATGGAGATTATGTGGTTGGTAAAAGTGTAATTTCGGGGTATATTATGTGGAAGGTCTTGGTCATAATTTGTTCTCTGTTGGTCAATTCGTGATTCCGATCTAAGTAGCTTTCATAAAACATACTTGTTTCGTTAGAGAACTTGATGGTGTAGAATTGTAAAGAGGTACCCGAGGTTCAAACCTATACACCATATCTATCGATGACATGATGAAGTCCTCTCAATCGCTTGTTGTCAAAGGCTTCTAAAACAAAGTCTTGGTTATGGCATCGTCGTCTCAATCACTTGAACTTTGGTACCATAAACAACCTTTCGAGAAAGGATCTAGTCGAGGCTTACCAGTTAAAATATGAAAAGATCATCTTTGCTCGACTTGTCAATTGGGAAAAGAGCGAAATATGCCCACAAACCAAAACCCACAAACTCGTAATGGAAGTACTTCATACCCTTCATATGGATCATGCGGTCCAATGAGAGTCAAACTATTAATGGGAAGAGATATGTGTTAGTAGTGGTTGATGACTACTCCCGATTCACTTGGGTTAAGTTTTTGAGGACAAAGGGCGAAACTCGGATGTCATCATTAAACTCATTAAACAACTTTAGATCGAGACTCAACAAAAGCAGTTCGAATCGTCCGGCCCGACAATGGAACTGATTTTGTTAATAAAGTACTCAATGAATTTTATGAAAATGTTGGAATCGGTCCTCAAAGAAGTGTTCTCGAACTCCTCAATGAGCGGTGTAGTTTAAAGACGAAACCGAACTCTTGTAGAAGCTGCAAGGACATTCTTGATCTACTCAAAGGTTCCAATGTTTCTATGGGATGAAGCTATTGCCCTTTGCTTGTTACACTCAAAATAGATCTCTAATTCACATCTCATGGAAAGACTCCATACGAACTTGTCCACAATCGAAAACTTGATCTATCATACCTTCGTATGTTTAGTGCTTTATGTTATCCAACTAATGATGGTCAAGATTTAGGAAAACTGAGAGCCAAAGCAAACATTGGAGTATTTGTAGGCTATGCACCAAACAGAAAAGGTTACCGAATCTAAAATAAGAGAACCCGAGATATCATGGAAATAATTCACGTTACGTTTGATGAGTGACCGGTCAAATGGCTCTGGACAATCGATTCTGACCCACACTTCAAAACAGTCCCATTGGTTCATCCTTGTACCAAATCCTCTCCACTATTCCATATGTACCTCCAATGAAGATGATTTGAAGAAATTATTTGATCCGATGTTTGATGATATCTATGAGCCAGTGCTTTTGAGCTGTCAATTCCACAACAGAGGCTGCTCATATCCACGAGAATGAAGTCAATCCTTGGTCACAATATCATTAAGTCAAGAAGCACTGCTGGCGATAACTCGATCTCATCAACAAATCATCAATCTTCAAATGTACATCATGGAACTGCTTTACGGCATCAATGATGAAGTTAATCCCTTTGCTACTCTGAAGATGCTCCATTTGAAAACATATTTGCTCACGAATCATCATCGAACCATCTTCTTGAGAGACATCGACTCTGCTACCTCGGTCCCTCAACAAGCGCCACATGAACACCTTAGAAAATGGACTCACAATCATCCTTAGACAACATCATTGGAAATCCTCTCGTCCGGTATCCACACGAAACAACTTGCAACCGATGCCTTATGGTGCTTCTTCAACTCGTACTCTCTAAGATCGAACCAAAAGATGTTAAAACCACCATGAATGAAGATAGGCGGTTCAATGCCATGCAAGGCGAAATTCATGAGTTTGATCGACTTGATGTATGGGAGTTAGTACTGCTCCAGTTGTGCTATGATCATTGCTCTAAAATGGATCTTCAAAGTGAAACTTGATGAGCATGGTGATGTGTTGAAGAACAAGGCTCGATTAGTTGCTAAAGGATACCGTCAAGAGGAGGTATTGACTTTGAAGAATCTTTTTCTCCTGTTGCTCGAATCGAGGCAATCGAAATCTTTTGGCTAATCTTAGTAAGAACATGGTAGTCTATCGGATGGATGTAAAGACGGCATTTCTAAACGGAGATCTTAAAGAAGTCGTCTATGTTAGCCAACCGGAAGGATTTGTGAATCAAGAGCATCCTACTCACGTTTATCGTTTGAAGAAGGCTCTTTACGGTTTAAAGCAAGCTCCAAGGGCATGGTATGATACGCTATCAAAGTTTCTTCTATCTACCGGATTTAGCAAAGGAGCAGTTGATCCAACATTGTTCACCGAGAAGTCGCAAACATTTAATTCATGTTCAAATTTATCTTGATGATATTATCTTTGCCTCGATGACCCCAATGAGTGTGACCGTTTTCAAATGAAATGGGTTCAAAATTTCAAATGTCAATGATGGGACAAATGTCATTTTCTTAGGACTACAAATTTCACAAAGTCCGGGAGGCATCTTCATAAATCAATCTAAATATGAAAATGAGATTTTAAAGAAATTTGGATTTGATTCAAGTGACCTGTTGACACTCCCATGATTGAACGAACTAAACTAGATGAGGACCACTCGGGGATCATGGTAGACCAAACAAAATATCGTAGTATGATTGGATCCCGATGTACCTCACGGCTAGTAGACCGAGACATCTTGTTCGTTGTTTGCATGGGTGCTAGATACCGAGCTAAGCCTACTAAAAGCACCTTGAAGCGGTTAAGCGGGTCTTTCGGTATCTCCAAGGAACCATCAATATGGGACTTTGGTACCTCGAAGGACACCGGTATGTCAATAACGACCTATGCGAGATCTTGATCATGCGGGATGTCAAGATACTCGTCAAATACGTGCGGAGGTGCTCGATTTTGGGTGATAAGCTTGTGGTGGTCTTCAAAGAAGCAAATGAGTACTTCTATTTCCTCTGAGGCGAATACATAGCCATGTCATCTTGTTGTGCTCAAATCCTTTGGATGAGATCTCAATTAACGACTATGGCTTTGTATTCAACAAAATCCCTCTGTCTTGTGATAATAAAAGTGCTATTGCTCTTTCATGCAATAACGTTCACACACCCCAAATTACATTTTGCGGTGGAATGGAATTCACGGGATTGACTATCATAGCATCACAATCACAGTTATATTGAACGACCTAAAGTGTCGTTTGGAAAACACATCGTTTGATTTAATAAAACAATCAGAGTTTACAAAGTATAGGTCCCAAATGAAATTAGACATGTGCGGAATTAAATTTGTTACAATCCAAACGATGTTTTAAAGTTCATAAAACCCAATTGAGACGCGTCGTCACCGCGACTCTATGATAAGTCCACATGCATGCCATGAAGTGTATGCCTTAAATACCTGAGATAAAACATGCTAAAAGTGTCAACACAAAGGTTGAGTGAGTTCATAGAGTTTGTGTTGAAATGTAAAGCCTTTAAAGAATGTTCATGCAGCAAAGGCATTGCAAATCCACTCAGTTTCAAGTTCCGCCCATACAAAACTTGCAACCTGTGTGTTTACAACCCACTGCCAAAATGTGTATAGTTTATGTTCAAGCGCATGATGTCAAATGAATTCACATATTAGTACATTACTTAATGTATCAATATTCAATTGATATAACACATATGAGTGTTGTGTCAAATAATTCCAAGACCATTAGTTCATGATTATACCAAGACCATTAGTTCCATGATTATACCAAGACCATTAGTTCCATGATTATACCAAGACCATTAGTTCATGATTATACCAAGACCATTAGTTCCATGATTATACCAAGACCATTAGTTCAATGTTATGATATAGAAACTCTAAGTATGGCAATATTGTTACTTCGTACGACTAAACATTCAGTTCAGTTAAACATGTAGTTGCAAATAATCATGAATGTCATAAAAGTTGTTGAGCATGTATCTCCCCCAAAGAGTTTAATAAAAGCATTAAAACAATTGAAAATGGGGCTATGGAAACTCACTTGGTAAAATGATGCGAAGACAAAAGTGAGTACACTGAAATGAGGTGCAATCTCTAACTGCGACCTATTATGGATGATATGATATATAATAAGTCATGATGTAATGTTATGCATGCAATTCGTATGATATCTATACCACTTGTGAATTTTTGAAAATAATACTTATCGTCGAAAAATAATCTCATAACGTCTTAACCATTTTTAAATTACTTTACATGTATTTACTTTGAAATGATATCCTACGATAATCATTTAGTGATTTATTATGAAATTATAACTTTTCGTCGTAAAATAATGTGTGAAAATTTCATGAAAGTGACTAAATAGCCTCGAAAAGCTAGTCGTAAAATGGTGCACGTCGAGTGTTAGGAAACAAACTCAACGGTTTTGGGAAGCTTGTATCATTATCTCAAAGTTTTAGCATTTAAGTTTTCATCCTAGAGGTCTCGATCATGGAGAAAAATATAGGTAAAGTATGGTACTTGTGTCCAAAATATTGTTTAAGGGTGGTTTTCGGCAAAGTTTAAGTGACCGTATTTTATTCGTTACAACTCCGCTTGACGAACGGTTGGACATTTTGGAAAATATGCTAGGCGAACTTACTTTTACTAGAAGACATCACGTTATAAAAGTACTACGTCAATGTTAAAACGACCTTCAACATGGTCATTTGTGGCCGTAATGTTTGTCTAATAGAAATATATTAGTTTTGCTTATTTAATATAGTTACGGCAACTTTATGTAAACATGTGTAATTTAATCGTTACAAGTCCGTTTTCTCGTTTTATATGTCCTTAGCTTCGTATCAAAGTATACTAATATATTTTGATAAGTCGACACAATTTATAACGCTTAAGACTCATTTTGAATCGTAAAAGTGGAAGTAACATCTTGAAATTTCGAATTTTATAGTTTTAGTCGTCTAACTTGAAAATAGCATAACTTTTTCGTTATAACTCCGTTTTAACCCGTTCAAGCGACGCGTTTCGTTTTAAAGTGTATTTTCTAAATATCTAGTCCAAAAATTTTTACCCTCTCATCGAAAATTCCGTAATTCAAAAATATGGATGCACCATTAAGTAAACTTGTCGAAATAAGTTTTTCTCAAAAAACCTATTCTAACCAATTCAAACCAACTCCGAAGCTATTCTAATCCTATCATACACCTTCTTAGGGTGTCATGGGTTCCTAGACATCACCAAAAGTGATATATTTCAAGGAGTAATTATAGGATGATGAATATATACTTATAACTCTTAAAAACAACAAAAAGTGGTATAAACATCAATATGACTTGCATGTTTTTATCAAGTATGATGAAATGAACATAAAATGAATATGAAATATGAATATGAACATGAAATGCTTACTAGTAACTTGATGAGGTTAAATGAACAAGGTTAATCCTAAACACCCTAGGTTTTTATTTCAAAACCTTAACTAAGAGTGTAACTAGATTGATAAAAACTTGACTTGAAAAATTTTGGTGATCCTCCTTGGTCTTTCTATGGTGGCCGGTTCAAGGGAGAAGAAAGGAAGAGAGAAACTTGATTTTTACACTTTGAAATAATGAAAAGTATGTGTTGGTTAAAGTATAATATAATTTATGTATATGTTTAAGTAGATATTTTGTAAAAATGAAGTGACTCATCCCCCTTGTGTCGACAAGGGGGTATTATACTTAGTGTTTTATATATATATTTTTTTAAAATGAGTAAGTATAAAATAGATGTAAAGTTAATTAAAGATAGTTAGTAACTTGTATGCATATTTAAGCATTTAGGGTAGCGTTAGCTAAAAATAAATTTTAACGGGTCAAATTAAAATATATTGAAGTCCTAAAAATTATAAAAATACATTTCTTGCAAAATTTGAGTGAAATAGCAATTATCGTGTAGTTTTTACGAAAACCGTCGTATTTATATAAATATAACAATTTATATACAAAATAAATTTACAACACTGGGTAAGCTCATAATATTATTTTTATAATCTTAATATGAGTATATAAATATATCGGAATAATTTTTGGAAGTATCGGATCAAATGTTCAAAATAATTAATTACGCGATAGCGTTTATTTAATAAGAAATTATGCGTTTAACGTAAAATGCAAAACCATGCATGAACTAATATGATGATAATGATGCTGATGATATGTAGACTAAACCTAGTCTATATGAAATATCCTTGATGATTGTTCATGAATTCGCAGCTAAACCATTAAGGTTACGCGAATTTGATACTCGTAAACCTAGTTTACGATAAACGATGAAATAGTGAAGCATGAGTAGTGATTTTCTCCGGGAATGAATAGTGTTTTGTGAATAGTAAAATTTTGAAATACGTTCTCAGAATATTACTTCGACTCCAAAAACGATGAATAGTAAAATTTTGAATAGTAACCGGTGAATAGTAAATTCCGAGATGAATAGTAAATTTTGAAAATGACACGAATTGCGAGTTGTCACACGTTCAACACTCAAGAGCTAAGCATATCGACATTCGACATCATTTCATCGGGAACAAGTGGAAAAGGTGTGGTGGAACTCTATTTTGTGAGGTCCGAATACCGGTTAGCGGACATCTTCACCAAAGCTCTTCCAAGAGAACGTTTTGAGTTTATTCTTCCACGACTTGGCTTGAAAAGCCTTCAACCGAACACTCAAACGTCTTGGGAGGAAGACGAGGAGTAAAGGTTTCCTTCATCTATCTCTTGTAAATATCTATTCGAAAAACAAAATACAAAATTATAAAACCTTCAAAAATCAAATAGAAAAATATAAAACTTTCAAAATCCATAAAATTTGAAAATTGAAAACCCTCAAAAAATATTGTCATTTTGTCATGTTTTTCTCAATTCGATTATATCTACGGTCTTGATGTTGTCATTCAAAGAATGATACGGGTCTTTAGATATTGTTCGAATTTAAAATATATATATATATATATATATATATATATATATATATATATATATATATATATATATATATATATATATATATATATATATATATATATATATATTTTGGGAGAAAGAGAAACAATGGCTTATTGTCATCTCGGCGAGAACCGCTTTTTAAAGAAAGAACGAGCCACACTTTATCATGTTTTCAAAATTCCATGCTCGATTCTATAAACATTTATCTCATGAAAAATAGCTGCTTTGAAAAATAACTAGTACTCTATTTTTGATAATCATCTGGACTTATTTGTCAAAATATCTATCTCTCAATCAACAACCTTTGTCATTGATTGAGGGGGAGAATGATTTCAATTAAATTAAAAGGTTATTTGTCATTCAATTGTTTTCAAAAGATATTCATGCATGTTTAAATTCTATGGAGTTTAAAGTCTTACAATCCGATCCTTATCAGTTAAAACACTTTCATAATCAAGTCACAATTCTCCTTAAAAGCTTTCAAAATCAATGTAAATCTACAAGAGATCACAAATCTCAAAGGATTTGATAATTGTGATCGGGGGAGAATTTGTGATTTAAATTGGATTTAACCTGATAATTCGGTAAATGGTTTTTAAGGATGTACAAGCTCTCCTTCCCACATGTGCCAAACGATTTCAAATTTTCTATGCACATGTTGAGGGGGAGCATCTATCTTAAACCACAAATATGTAAAATGTGATCAACTAATTTCAATGTGCAGTCTTTTCCTAATATGTGCAAAACATTTTCAAATATCTATGCACATATTGAGGGGAACAAGCTTATGAAAACCTCATCCTTCCCTAACATGCTTTATCTACTTGTTTTGATCGGGAAGTGATGTTGATATCTTTAGAAAATGTTAATCAAAGAAGTTAATTCTTTCTCTTGCCTCCGTGTGCAAAGCGATTTCAAACATTTGATGCACATGTTGAGGGGAGCACTTGTTCTAAAAATATCAAAACAATTCGGTACAAAATGCTTTGATAATATATCACAAGTATCCGGATTGATTTTCAAATGGTTTTCAATTGGTTCAAATGGCGATGAACAATACCAAATAGACCGACCTAATTTACTTTATGTACGGTGATATAAGGATGATAAGGTTAGGTATTTGTTCCCATGATCCGCCAGAATCGGAGGGATCTACCTGTGGACAATCCACTAGTTAGTGTAGAAGTCCTTAGGTATGATGATAAAAGGAGAAAATGAGATATGGGAAGAGTGCGGATCGAGACAGAGCTAGTCTTGGAACAAACCCAATAAGGTTCTAGCTATGAAGTCTCGGTAAGCAATCGAAGGGTTGAAGAATGAAAAGAATTGAATGAGAAAAGGGTGAAAAGAAATAGTCCTCCATTTATTCAACCATAGGGCGTAAACCGGTACAATTTATATGCTACTTGATGGTAACATTGGTATTGAAGACAAGACATCATGGACCCGTGACACTCACTTACAACTTCCCAAACCACTCAAGTTCCTCTTATAAGGGCTTGTTTCATTCTCACGGGAACCTACATAATCTATCGACTTTCTCTTAGAGATTGTTGATATTGAAGAAGGAGACCCTCTCCTAGTCTCCGCACAGAACCAAATATGCACAAATTGAGTCTAGAGCCACGAGATCATCAATAAATCTCATTAGGACACTTTCAATGAAGACTCTCTGTTTCACACAATGTGGAAAGAGAGATTATATCTTGAGTCCTACGCATTATCCTTGTGATATTGCCGAACATCCGAGTGATATGCAAACATATTCACAATGAAGATGGAAAGCCTTCGAGCCAACATCAAACAAGCTCTGGTGGGTGGCATGTGAGATCTATTCAATAGATCAACCATGTGACAACCGAATGTAAACAATGGGAGATTCAATCTTTTAATCAATCTCGGTTCGAGTTATGGATTGACGGATACCTTGAAAAACCGATCATTGTGCTTAAAAACTCTTTTCTTTAGCACATCGACCGTGTACGAATATTTCAAATCAAAAGGTGTTTTATGATTGATAATTGATGTTCATTAAAACCTTCGTTGTATTGCAAAAACAATTTCTATTGAGCAATACACGATAGTTTTTCAAATATCTTTTCATCAATCAGTGAATTTCTATTCGCTGGTTCCCTCACTCCGTGTTGTCTTTGTTAATACAAATAAGCCGTAAAAACGTTTATTTATATTTTACGATCTTCTAATGTTTTGTCGATAACAAAAGTAAAATCATATTAACGAAACAAATAAAATACGTAAATGGTTTGAACTAATAGTTTTCTAACACACTTACGTTTTCACATAAAACACTATAACAAGATTAAGTGATTTTATATTTTAGATACACATGTACAACAACTAGTGTTTACATATTGGCTTAACAAGTTTAAGTAACTCTATGAGTTAGATACATATGTACAACAACTAGTGTTTACATATTGGGTTAATACATACTTATATTAAGTACACTAAAATGGGTAAAAACAAGTATATACTAAAATGGGTAAAAGCAAGTATATACTAAATAGATAAAAACTAGCAAATGGTTTTGACCCATAACCCATGGTTTTATATATACCACTTACACAAGTTCAATGTATCCTTAAGGTACATTGTATCTAGATAGAAAACCATGGATCAACCCATAACCCATGACCCATGACCCATAACCCAAAATACCCATGGGCAAAGAGGAGCGGACCACGGATCCCTAGCTTTGTGCTAGCCGGATCCCAAGTGGAAGGATCCGTGGGATCCGGGAAACAATGAAATTTCCTCTATAAATGAGAGCCATTTCTTCCTTTCTACTCACCCCTTTACACACATACTTTCCCCAAGTATTCTAACCCTCTAACCTCAGATCTAAGAGATCTATGTAGCTTTTCTCTTTTGTTTTTGTGTGATCTTGTAGATTCCTCTTAAAGGAAAGATCACCACATCTTGAAGACGTGCAAGCTCAAGTCCATGAGTTGCCATGCTTCGTCATCATCAAGACAACGAAGGTTCTCTTGTTGATAGTTCTTCCTTTCTCCATAGATGTTGGGTTGAAGGCATTAGTGAAGAATGCCGAAAGTGTCAAGATAAAGCATTAGTGAAAGATGCTAATCATCCGCGTCAAAGCATTAGTGAAGAATGCTTAAGGTGTCAAGACGAAGGCATTAGTGAAGGATGCCAAGCGTTGTGTCAAAGGCATTAGTGAAGAATGCCAAGAATCAAATCAAGTAGCATTTGGGAAGAATGCTTAGGTCGTATAATCGATGAGGTGCATCGTTATACATATAAGTGTTTATTTATTCACAAGGATGGTGATATCCTTGATGGTGTTGTAACAAGGTAGATCTCCTTGATAATAGGTGTTGTGTCGTGAAGGGTAGTAGTTCCTCCATAATGGAACTAGGTGCTTAGCCTAGTACCTAATAAAGGGTAGGCGACGTTGTGATAGGATTAGTTCTCCTAAGGTGTGAAAGAACTCGGTGGTTAGCCTAGCACCGTATAAAGGGTAGGCGACGTTGTGTTAGGTGTGGTTCGCCTTGGTGTGAAAGAACTCGGTATTTAGCTTTGTATAGGAAAAAGGTTAGCGGCGTTGTGAAGGCTTCTCCGCCATAAGGAGTTGGTGTAGTGCTTACGAACTCTCGAGTAGGTGACTCGGGGGTGGAGTAGGCAAGGAAGGTGTCCTTGTAGCCGAACCACTATAAATAACTTGTGTCGTGGTGATGTGCTTCTTACTCTTTATCTTTCATTATATGTTTATATATCTATCTATCAACGTCCAACATAAACAACCAAATAGATTGACATAAGTCGATCTAAATATTTAAAAGGAAGTTTTAAATTGGTAAAACTATTCAACCCCCCCTTATAGTTTTGCACAATTGGCATCAGAGCTTCGTAACCAAGTTTCTTAAAGTATATTGTACTTTAAAGACTTGATACGATCCGTGTATGTTTGAAAACTACAAAGAAGGATTTTTTTGGGGATCATATTTTCTGTTAAATCATTTTGTTGGACATTGATAGATGATTCTAACAATATTCCGTTCTCGAGTAATTTTCATGCTAGAATTCCCCAAAATCTTCATTCAAAGATGAAGTCAACATTCAAGGAAGGATTCTCAAAGTAATCACAACTCTAGTACATCAAGTACAAAGGATTACTTTAAAAGCTCATGAAGTATTATTGGTCTTATACCAAATCAAGAAGCATAGAGGTATGTTTTACTTTTCATTAGATAGGATACTTGAGCTCTACTTATTTTCACAAGTACTACTTTGATTATTTAAACACTAAGAGCATTAGAAGTCTCTTTCGTCACTCTTCCACCTTTCTCGTCTTCGGGAATAATAATTTTTAACGCCGTCATCACATCCTCGATATAAGATTCATCAAAAGCCGTCATCCAAAAACTATTGTCATCTAAAACCTCCGAACTATTTTTTTTGGTAAGCCTTTCCGTAAGCATACTACAAAAAGATTGTCAAACAATCTCTTTTATGTTCTTAGTAGCCGGATCCCTCTAGTTGTACTAGCCGGATCCCTAATACAAAGGATCCGGGGGAACCGTGGAACAGAACTCAGCTATACGCTTTCAAAAAATCACCACTGATCTTTTTCCCTCTATTCTCATAACACAAAAACGACCAAGCTACTGAATCCATCCTCATTGGCTTTCATAACCTCAAAGTATTTCTTCCTAGAACACCATTGACCAACCATGCCCAAAGCCACTCAACAAGATCATCATGACACCGTCCACTATCTTACTCACTACTATCGTAAAGGGGCCCCACCAAAACTAACCGTAAAATTTTCAAAGCCTCACAAAACGGCTTATTCACGAAGGTCGTGTAGTCAAGGAATGTTTCCTTGAAGATACCGACATTCGTCAAGTTTTCTCGACAATCAACTTTGATTGTCTTCTTGACATTGATGAACAAATTTGTTCGGTTTTATTTTTGAGTTTTACAAAAGCTTTAGGATCATTAGAAACACCGATAATAGCATCTCAATTGCCTTTATCATCAACACACAAAACTTTACTCTTCCTCTCAACACTTTTGCTCAAATTCTTCGCATTCCTTGTGAAGGAATTTGTATGTACTCAAGATTGGGCAATTAACGCTCAAAACCTTGCACTTGATCCTAAGCCTCTTTACAACACTCCTCTCGACAACCCCGAAACCATTCGTGATACTATCTTTAAAATTAGGACCGACCAATCCGTTACGATCGTAACAAAAAGCTAATTCACCGTAATCCCTTTAAAATGGAACTTTTGAAATGCATCCCATGTTTAGAAAATGGGAAGAAATCCTTAGGAAAACATCATTAGCCTAGTTGGAAACAAAGATCATCCAAACGCATGCCTTGTGCAAATGATCTATTGTCTTATCCACCAAAGGCCATTTAATCTTACCTATTACATGGTAAGGAGAATGGTCAGGGTATTCAAAGCTTCAACATGGTACTCCCATATGGTATGCTCCTAACACTACTTTGTAAGCACGTTAGTGCATTGCAACCATCCCTATCAACGATGACCATTACCTTTCCGATCACGTCATGGTACCCTTTCAAAACAACCATCTAAACGGTTCATGGTCAATGGAGAGAAACCCGAAGCTCTCTCGGACTCCTCGGCGAAGAAGAAGAAGAAGATGAGGTGGACATCGACCCGTATCCAACATCAAATTGGACATTCTTGAATACCACGAACAACTTCCAACCATTCCAAACGAGACCGCGGAATACAAACAAATAAGAGGCATGATTCAAAACCTCGCACAATCTCACTAAGCCGTCAAAAAGAAAAAGGAAGAATTGACGAAAGAGACAATAGGAATGTGCTTATTTTCATTTATTTTATGTTTGAATGATTTCTTGTTTAGCATTGTTGGTTTATGGTATTTTGGATATTGTTTCTGGTGCTATATGATGGCTTGCTTGTTCCTAATTGCTTGTCTTATAGATTTAATAGTGTTCAAAATCGCACATCATTTTTTTTGGTTACGTGTTGATTACGATGCAGATGCTGGGATCCTAGGATTAGCCTAGCGGATCCTTCCTTGAAGGAACCGTGGGATCCGTGACATCGGATCAACAATGCAACATTCAAGACATCAAAGCGCTTTCTAGATAACATCACATTAGCTTGGCATATGTTTTTAGAACCCAACTAAGTCCACGTCAAGGATGAGAAAGGCTTAGACTCACTAAAGGCTTACTTACGATCTTAGTCTGATTTTATCATCACATCTAAAACTCACCATACTTCCGCTTCAACTACTCACAAAATAATTCTCATCTCTCAAAACACTTAGGTAAGCAAGCTAAACAATTTTAGGAAATTGCTTTTAGTCTTTTATATCTCAAGGTAAGACAAAAATTAGTTTTTCAATTCTTGAAATTTTGAGAATTTTTCTTAATATCACCTCAAGCTAAAACACGATCACTAGGATCATTTATTATGACTTGTCACCCTCATAACTCTTAGTGTTATCCTTGGACATCCATTGGTAGTCTTCTTGTCCCATCCTTCTTCCACAAAAAGCAATCATGTGCAAAACACTTATTACTCATGATCATTCAAGTACCTTCTCATCCTAAAACACTTAGGAGAACTGAAACACCCAAAACAAGATAGGCTTTAGCTTCTAAAACCCTATTTCAAATCATCATAGCTGAGAGCCGGATCCCTAGGAATAGCCTAGACGGATCCCTCCAGGAGGGAACCGTGGGATCCGGGTGACGATATGTCTAACATTGCTAACCCAAACACTCTATCTCATCTTAAATGATTTCCTAGATCAGTGTGAACTCTGAATCTCAACCTGTGCATGTCAATCATCACATTTTCATGAACATTAGTGGATTAAGTCTTAAATACTAATTGCCAAGATCTTCTCTTTATAAACCACATTGCCTAGAACACTTTAGTCATCTCACACAAATATCAGCAATTGCAACCATTTCCCTTAGTCATTTCAATATGAGAAAGGCTTCTAGTGCTCACTCATCCACCCAAGAACCACCCAAGAAACTTGCTAGAATCATACACGAAGTTTCTTCAACCGAATCATCTCCGGTTAAGTCCACCAATGCTAGGATTTCTCCCACATCAAGGAAACCAATCAAACTAATCCCCAAGAATAAGATTCCCACTAGGATATCCTCACCAAATTCTACAATAGCAAACAAACCCCCCACAACTCAACCAACATCATTAGTACCTAGAGATACTTCACAATCATTTTTACACTCTCACAATGTAGATGACTTACCCTCTTGGCCATCTCATCTTTCACCATTACCATCCAATTCACATGAAAAGATTGAGCCACAAAATCAAAATGTTGAATCAACACTTGATCCAAAAGCAAACTCTATCATCCCTCCCAATAGTCCATTTTGGATTATGAGAAGACATCAAAAGCAACCACCTGACCAAATGGAAGTTGATGTCTCTTTACCTCTAGCCACAAGCATTATAGAGCCACCACTAAATGAATCTCAACCAAATCCTCCTTTATTTGAAGAACCTCAATCCACTTCACTTGAACTTTCACTTCAAGAAATTCAAAACCATAACAAGGATTGCTATCATTGTAAACACATTGAAAGGTTGATACATGAATTACGCGAAGAGCATCGTTTCATGTTTCATCACCTCCTCGAACGTTTCGAAGAGGTTAACAAGCCTAAACCACAATAACCATAATAGTCGTAAGCTCAAACCTAGAACGTTTAGGACACCCTTTAGTAATTAAGTTTTTAGTCGAATCTTAAGTTTGGGTTAACTTATTAGCATTAATAGCATCTATTTGGCTAGTTCATTCTCTTAGTTTTTAGAGATTTGGTTGTGTATCTCTTTGTTTTATTGAATGAATACTTTTATGCCATGACTATTATGTGTGTTGTGCTTGTTATATTGTACTTTTATCTCATTCCCTCAAGTTGCACTCCTTGACATTTCTTCACTTTGAAGAAACGGAGCAGATAGCCGGATCCCTTCACGATAACTAGACGGATCCCTCCTTGAAGGGAACCGTGGGATCCGTGGTACGAAGCACAAATTTCTACTAACTTGAGTCTCTTTTGCGAGAAATTATGCACTATACTCTTGTTTTTCTAACCTTTACTTTGTAGATTTTCAAAATAACACATGAAGATTTTGACACCATAAAAGCTAGGGGAGCTTTGTGTCAAACAATATTGCAAAATCATTTGCAACTTAATCCATTTTGGATTACACTTCATGATACCCATTGCAACTTTGCAATATTCGAGGGGAGCACGTTTTCGTCATAGACGAACCATTTGCAAACTTAATTGCAAACACAAGTAGCTTATTTTACATTATGTCCTTGACGCCCTTTTTCAAAGGGATGGACTCGTCAAGGGGAGTTAAGACGAGTACCATTCCGTCACTTGCTCTCGTTACATCTTTTATAATTTTCTTATAAAATTGTGTTAGTTTCTTCAAACACTTTTGTTTCGACAAAAGGGGAGAAGAAAGTAAAACTACAAATTCAAATGTTTACAAATTTTAGCTTTTCCTTAAAATAATTTTATGTTTTGTCATCAACAAAAGGGAGATTGTTAATACAAATAAGCCGTAAAACGTTTATTTATATTTTACGATCTTCTAATGTTTTGTCGATAACAAAAGTAAAATCATATTAACGAAACAAATAAAATACGTAAATGGTTTGAACTAATAGTTTTCTAACACACTTACGTTTTCACATAAAACACTATAACAAGATTAAGTGATTTTATATTTTAGATACACATGTACAACAACTAGTGTTTACATATTGGCTTAACAAGTTTAAGTAACTCTATGAGTTAGATACATATGTACAACAACTAGTGTTTACATATTGAGTTAATACATACTTATATTAAGTACACTAAAATGGGTAAAAACAAGTATATACTAAAATGGGTAAAAGCAAGTATATACTAAATAGATAAAAACTAGCAAATGGTTTTGACCCATAACCCATGGTTTTATATATACCACTTACACAGTTCAATGTATCATTAAGGTACATTGTATCTAGATAGAAAACCATGGATCAACCCATAACCCATGACCCATGACCCATAACCCAAAATACCCATGGGCAAGAGGAGCGGACCACGGATCCCTAGCTTTGTGCTAGCCGGATCCCAGTGGAAGGATCCGTGGGATCCGGAAAGCGATGAGAATTTCCTCTATAAATAGAGAGCCATTTCTTCCTTTCTACTCACCCTTTACACACATACTTTCCCAAGTATTCTAACCCTCTAACCTCAAATCCAAGAGATCTATGTAGCTTTTCTCTTTTGTTTTGTGTGATCTTGTAGATTCCTCTTAAAGGAAAGATCACCACATCTTGAAGACGTCAAGCTCAAGTCCATGAGTTGCCATGCCGTCATCATCAAGACAACGAAGGTTCTCTTGTTGATAGTTCTTCCTTTCTCCATAGATGTTGGGTTGAAGGCATTAGTGAAGAATGCCGAAAGTGTCAAGATGAAAGCATTAATGAAAGATGCTAATCATCCGCGTCAAAGCATTAGTGAAGAATGCTTAAGGTGTCAAGACGAAGGCATTAGTGAAGGATGCCAGCGTTGTGTCAAAGGCATTAGTGAAGGATGCGAAGAATCAAATCAAGTAGCATTTGGGAAGAATGTTTGAGGTCGTATAATCGATGAGGTGCATCGTTATACATATAAGTGTTTATTTATTCACAAGGATGGTGATATCCTTGATGGTGTTGTAACAAGGAGTAGATCTCCTTGATAATAGGTGTTGTGTCGTGAAGGGTAGTAGTTCCTCCATAATGGAACTAGGTGCTTAGCCTAGTACCTAATAAAGGGTAGGCGACGTTGTGATAGGATTAGTTCTCCTAAGGTGTGAAAGAACTCGGTGGTTAGCCTAGCACCGTATAAAGGGTAGGCGACGTTGTGTTAGGTGTGGTTCGCCTTGGTGTGAAAGAACTCGGTATTTAGCTTTGTACGGAAAAAGGTTAAGCGGCGTTGTGAAGGCTTCTCCGCCATAAGGAGTTGGTGTAGTGCTTACGAACTCTCAAGTAGGTGACTCGGGGGTGGAGTAGGGCAAGGAAGGTGTCCTTGTGGCCGAACCACTATAAATAACTTGTGTCGTGGTGATGTGCTTCTTACTCTTTATCTTTCATTATATGTTTATATATCTATCTATCAACGTCCAACATAAACAACCAAATAGATTGACATAAGTCGATCTAAATATTTAAAAGGAAGTTTTAAATTGGTAAAACTATTCAACCCCCTTCTAGTTTTCCACAGTCTTCTTTGAGGCGTTCGGTTTGAGAACGACTAGAGCATTGCGAAACCACGTCAAGGAAATTCTTGAATTATACGATCACAAAAGATGCTTGTCTTGATCAGCGGGAACCGTGGGCGTGTACCTCAATTCAACAAAAGTGATCAAAGACACTTTCGTGCGCTTTATTGCTAATCTGTTTATGCGGTACACCCGGCGTTCTTGGTGATCGTAATGAAGCGGTCAATCCATAGCCACATGCTCACACAATACATTCATTTCTCAAGAAATCATGATAAGTGCATCAATAACTCGATATTTTCACTCCATGCTTCGCTTTCTGTTCTGCGCCAATATCATGAATCAATGAAAGCTTCCGCTACTCGATGAGAAGATATCATGATCCGAATGTGAGCATGTCGGTCCGAAGGTCACAACATCATATAATACCAACACCACAATGGATGTCTCGGATATTTTTGTTGGTGATGATCTCAAAAGTGGCTCAAAATTATTATCACGTGGATCGACAAAAGACCTCCACTTGGATTAACCAAACATGCAATGAGAGGAATCAATGACTACGAGCTTGAGCAAAGTACTACATCAAGAATGCAAGAACAATTGTTAATGTAATATCATTTTGTATTCAATGTAATTTTAGTATATGTTTGAGGTGACCTCCTTAGGGGAGATTGTTAGGAATTAGAAATTCCATGTATTAAAGAGTCGGTCACCTCAAGTATATGTAATCGTTAGAAAGCTCGTAGTCGTAGTTATTTTAAGCTAAGTAGTATTTAGTTAAGTAACACCGTGGAGGACTGACGGTATTTACCCACTGTGTATGCCCGATCCACACCCGTTGTGTGGCGTTTTATTGTAAGACTATAAATAATCTCTACCTTCCAAGGTAGAGAGTTGGAGCTCATAATAATATTTTTCTTTCTCTCACTAAAGTTCCCTAAACCTCTAACTTTCTCTCTCTAAAACCTCTTGTACGCCTACTTTGTGTTATGGTTTGATGTGTATGTGAAATCCAATATCTTACACCCTTCTTGAATAAGGCGTGACGCCGTCAGGTGTTAGGACCAAAATATGACCTGAGCCGCCTTTGGAGTTGGGACGCCGTCAGGCTTGCAAAACAGACTTGAAATCTTGACTTTGTCTTTTTCTTCATGTTTTCTCTTTTCATCCAAAATGCTTGATTCCGACAATTTCTCGCTAAAAGACCTAAAATGTGAAAGGAACAATTTTAAGCAATAACGAATATACAATGTAGCGATTTAGGGCTTAAATGACCCCTTAAAAACGTATGTTTTAAATCCTTGTCATTTGTAAAAAGGTTTTATATCATCGTTGGTGTGGTGGTTTGTTCATGTGGTGGTTTGAATGTCAAGACTCGCCAACACACGCCAAAGTATAAAGCACATAACACATGTATAAAAGAAAGTAAACAGGTAAGAATCAATTAACCAAGTAAGTAATAGATAAGTAGATTAGTTAATTTTTGGACATTTATATAACTTCCAAGTTGTGTAATTTGATTTAATATACGTTATCTAAATGTGATTTGAGTTGTTAATATAAGTAGTTATCGTTTAATTTAGTTAACAAGTTTATGTGTCACGATATATTCATATCGAGTTAATAAAGTCTAATTTATTAAGTTGGTTATGTTTGTTGATAGCTTGAAATCCAATTTCCGTGTTGATAATCTTAGTCCAATTAATGAGTACAATTCAAATTAAAAATCCGAAATATTAATGAATCACAATCAATAATAAATATAAGTCTCGAAATAACTCGTAACTCGACAATCTAGATTTAGGTCGGTCCAATCCAATTCATAAAATATTAACCTCGCACTAAAATGAGTTTAATCAATAACCAAACACCCTTTTGGCTTCGCCCCAATACAAACCCAAACACAAAAACAACCATAGATTTATATATACAGGTTCAAAAACAAATTATAACACCCTTGGTGTTCCGCTACTTAAACCGAACCAAAAACACACCCTCGTGGGTGTTTCACGTTGACTTGAAAGCTAAATACAAACACCATTCGGGTGTTGTCGAGTCTAAACAACAACACAAACGTCACACCCTCTTGGGTGCTCGTTATACTGAACCAAACCACACTCTTTCATGGTTTTTTTTGTTAGTAAGTAAGTGAGATATTTTTGGTGGGGTGTTTTGTAAGACCTAAATGCACCAATAACATTGGTTTTATTAGTGAAAATGTGTCTTAGTTATTGGTATGTTATTGGGTAGGTGCTAAAATGACGTTAAAATGACACACCAATAACACTTATTGGTGCTGTGCTTCACCTAGAGCTGTTACGGTTGATACGTGGACGTTGATGAGCCATGAAAAGTGTCTCAAATCTATTAAAAATATTAAAAATAAAATAAAATAAAAACTGAAATGCACACTAGAAAAGAAAACACATAAAGCATAATTATCACACACAAATCACATAAAAGTCAAACCTATTTGACACAGAGTGTGAGATTTTTAACATAATGAAATACAAATAAAAGGGCTTCCCGGCATGGTGGTTTTAGTGAGCAATGTTATTTGGAATGGGGTTGTTTGATAGACACCAAATTATTTGGAGCACCAGCAGCAGCAGCATGATACATATGAATGGGTAAACGAGGGCACAAAAGGACTTCAAGTGGTGTCTTTTTCATGTTGGTCAGTCCGACACTCGCAGTCATGTCAATAGGCTCCGTTGATGGTTTCGTTAACTCAAATCCTTGCAACAAACTTGCTAACGTTAGATACAAAGATTTGAGCGCAAAGTTTAGACCAGGGCACATTCTTCTACCACTACCAAATGGAAGCAATTCATAATGTTGCCCTTTGATGTCCATATCCTTTTGGCTTGTCAAGAATCTTTCTGGTCGAAATTGGTTGGGATCTGACCAAATGTTAAGGTCATGGTGTAGTTTCCATAGATTTATCATCAACCCGGTGCCTTTTGGGATGTTATATTCAGCTACAACGCAGTCATCCATGGACTCATGAGGGACGGAGAGTTGTCCTGGTGGTATAAACGAAATGTTTCTTTCATGATGGCTTCCAGATAGACTAAGTTCTTCATATCCGACTCTTCAACCAGTCTCTTCCTTCCAACATGCTCATCAATTTCGTCTTGAGCTTTTTTAAGTGCTTGTGGGTTGTTGAGCAGCAAAGATAAAGCCCATGTTAAAGTTACAGTTGTACCAGAATATTCTGCGAGATAGTTAACCAGTTACTACTTTTGTATAAGGTTACAACTAACATGTTCTAGCTCTTTATTTGTATTGTAGTTGGCTAGATGCAATTTATTTTATATGCACAAACCATTAAAACGTTTCAGGTGTGAAGCTTTAGATGATCATTCCAAATATTTTTATAATAAATTACTAAAACATGAGAAATTACTAATCGATGAAGCTGCTATTGAATGCCTACTCAACTTGGAACCAATAGGGATGTTTGCTCAGCCGACTTGAATTAAAGAACATTATTAATTAACAAACCAAGTAAGCGAAGGTTAAAGGTAGTAACTTACTACAGCTGTTGCTTTGATGATTGTATCACAGTCAAAGTCTTGAAACTCGTCTTTGCAGGAACCTTCGAGAACGGAAATCAATACATCCATGAAGTCTGGTTTGCTTTCACCTTTCAGCCCCGTCTCTCTCCGTTTCTTGTGCTCATCTAACCACTCCTCAAGGATATTGTCAAGATCCTTGGCTGATAGCTTCATTGCCTTCTCGTGTCCTCCTAAATCCAAACACTTTACACAGGGAATGTAATCAGACACCACAAAAGTCCCACACAGCTCAAAGAACTTCCTTACTACCCTATGAACCCGAACAGCTTCATCATCGTTGGGAGAAAATCGCTTTCCTGAAATTGTTCTACATATGATGTTTAATATCAAGTTCCCAAACAATTCTTTCATCTCCACCCTCGCCATATCTGCATATGAACTCTTTTTGTTTGTTTCCCAAGTTTCAAAGATATCTTTCATGGATGCTCTAACTTCTTGGACACGGATATATCTAAGCATTTCCACATTTCGGTGAGAGAGAAGCTCTGCAATGACCATCTTGCGCATATGTTTCCAGTAATCACCATATGGACTGACCCCAAAACCGGCATAGTTATAGGCCATGAGTTCTGCTGCTAATATGTTTGGTCTACTAGCAAAGACCTTGTCGTTTTTAGTGAAACACTCTTTAGCGATCATGTGATCACTCACGACCAAAATTTGGTAAACACCAAGTTTGATGGTAAAGATAGGGCCACATTCATCAGCCATTCTACCAAGAACAATGTGAGGTAGCTCAGGTCCACCTAGAAGGTGAAGGTGTCCGATTATAGGCCATGCACCCTTTGCTTGTGGTGGACTTTTGATCATACTACTTTTGGTCATCTTTTGGCTCAACATTTGGTATAGAAAAATTAGGGCCACGATAGGAAACGTGGATGTTAGAGCGGTTTGGAATATGAGATGAAGTTCCATAGATATCATTGTTTTGAACGATTACCTATGTATTTCAATAAACGGAGTAATCTATATATATAGCTCAATCACCGTTGAATACATTTGTATGAATGTAGAACCTACCAGCTTTTAAAGCTAAGATGGCCATAGTACTAACCTGTAGCAGGAAAGGACTATTTTTACAATTATACTTCTTGCCATAATGTGAGTTGGCCAAAATTATGTATGTCTGGTCATAACTCATACGAGACAACTCTAAGACCCAGTTTAGAAATATAGTTCTAAATAACAGTTTTATTTACAGGACATCATTTGGTGGAGAATATAATGGGCTATAAATCAGACAGCTGAATTATTTTGCTACATGGTTCTGTTGTTAATACTGTGATATAACTGAAGTTACTACCAGTAGTTGTGTAGCATTATCATGTCTCCAATTTTGACAAATGGGTCAAGAGAAGAAAACTGCGATCAAGACTAGTGTAACTAGTACAATGTCGCTATTTAATTATTTCATGGTAGACCAAACACAATAGTTACATACTTCGTTATTATTATTGCTAGCTGCCATAAATAATATTTCAGGTTTCTAATAATTTTACCCAGTTCATTGATTATGGTAGTGAAGTCTGAAAGAAAGAATGTTATAGTAAACCACTCGCCACTTATAATACCCGTCGGGTATTTAAGTCGTCTGCAAAGGATTATACCGCCATGGCAGCTCGAGCGACTCATCCGTCGCACAAGCTTAGCCAACGACACATGCCTTTGGGGGCCGAAGCCCCTACTGCTGGTCGGCAAACAGGTGACGGGATCATGTGAAAAGGTGAAAGATTATTGGACTTGGTACACATATGCGTGTGGACCATTCCGATCCATACAAAAGATGAAGAACGCTATATGTTTATCTAATTAAACATAAGTTGGATACCTTTGAAGTATTCAAAAGGTATCAAAACCAGGTAGAGAACCAAGTGGGCAGAAATTCCAGAGAGAAATGGGAACGATAACCATGGACTTTATCACCATACGGCCAAGATCTTCTAGTGGTTACGATACTATCGGGTAATCGTCGATCGTCTTACCAAATTGCTCATTGATAATTAACCTTGATAAGAGGCATAGTGACAATGCATCACAAATTATAAACAGTGTGAAGTTTCTCAACATTCTTTGACCTACGCTATATGGAAAAGACCATTTTGGTTCATTTCAATCGAGAAATCATACAACACTTGCAATGTGTTGCAACCGTATAAACTTTAGCATACATTTCCTGGAGTAAGTGTCCATATTTCAGATGTTTAAGGTCTTCAAAAATTAGCCTAGGGATCCAACTACCTCAATTTAGGGATTATGGTTCACTTTTCCATATTTATCAACACAAGCCCCTTCCACGGAGTATTTAACTAACTTTTACACATAATAATAAATATGATGTGAAGTTTATTGTTCTATACATCATCAGCGTCATGTTTACATGTATGGTTTATTCTTTCAAAATCTAAGAAAATTATGGATGTGTTGTCCTTTGTACGTTGCACTCTCGCCTCCGCCAACAATGCTTTTGCAATGTGCTCTGCTGAATCTTGTTCGAACTCGCAGCGCATCTCTCTCTGCCTGCAGCAGATAATATGGGTTAGAAGTGAGTTGACATAATAGATAATTGTTTTGGATCAATGCGTAGGAAATTTAACCTGATGGACAAGTTGGATGGCCTTCTTAGAATTAACGACATCCCAAAACCCATCACTGCATTTAATTTCACGATATTAGCATCTCATAAGTACAAGCATCATAATAAAGAACTGAAAACAGCACAGGTAAACTTTATATTGTACTTTTCCGCTTAACAAAAAACTGCACAAAATATTGTACTTTTCCGCTTAACAAAAAACTCATGGCAGTTATTCAAATATCTATTCTGTGTTCTTGGTTTTGTTTTCTCAGTGCAATGCCAAGTGTCACTGATTTACTTTCGTGCCAAGCTAAGTGTGATGTCATTAGTCAAGCTAAGTTCGAATTAGAGGAAGGCTAGGTAAGAACTATGAGACATATACTAGAAATTTAAATTAGCCCTTTCTTGTTTAGAGTGAGGAGCTATCCCCCTTTTATTAAAGACTACACCATACCTAATTTCAAGTCCCGTGAAGCTTTAAGCAATGTCTAGCTTAACAATATCCTCAAAACTGTTCATCTCAAATAACCGCTTTAGATACTAAACAAGGAACAGTATTTTCTTGTAACCGTCCTACTCAGGCAAGTCATTCTGGAGGGAAGGCTAGACATGACATTTTTCTTTTCTCTTTCTCGAGCTCTTCAGTGCTTAACATTAACCGATATTCAACTAGAAAACTCAAGAGAAATGCCTTTGGGAGCATTCGCCAGTAGGCAGCTCTTCCGTCTCCACTTTTGGGAAGAATTTAGAGTTCTGCCTTTTTTGACCTAGCACCCCTTGTCCTCCTTGGTTTTAAACTAGCAGAATTGCAGTCGGTGGACTATAGGTCTCCAAGCCCATAAAAACATCCTAGGTTCTATCACATATGCTCTAGCCTGCTACAAAAATCAATAAGCTTCTATATAATACATGAGATCATAGAACTCAGTCCCTGAACAGTAGAGCATTGCAAGATCTTCTAGGTTGTTCCCAAGATCTTCAGGTGCAGTTTCACACCTAGGTAATAAATAAATAAAAAAGCACATGGCATGACACTGATGACACTAGCTCCTTAGTTGAATAAGCATTATCACTTCTTATTAAAGGTCACTAAAGGGTGGTTTGGATCGAACTGGATATTCAGAAATTAAATTTTATGCTTCAATTCTGGGCCAGAAATTTAGATTTCGTCGAAAATTTCATTATTTTGCTCCAGGTTATTTAAGCGCACAAATCTGAAATTTTAGGGTGAACCTCACTTCTGTTAAGTTTCCTTCGATTCAGTGGTTTTGTTACAGATAGTGAAGGCTTTCAGATTTATCTTCTTCCTCATTCATCCCTATCATTGATCTTCTTCTTCTATAACTAGCACCTACCTCCGCCTCCCTAACCTTCTACACCACCACAACCCGCTGCCCGGCTCACCAACCACCATTAATACCACCAACCCTGAGCTGACTTCTGAGAGTACGTGAAAAGGGGAGATAGCAAATGGAGAATGAGATATGCAAAAATCAAAGTCAGATTTGAATAGTAATGAGATTGGTCACTGGAAAGGCAGTTAATAAGAAAATAAAAAAGAGTAAGTTTCCTTCATCCCAACAAAACGCGGAGCTATGGTAATTAGGGTGTAGGGAGGTCTTAGTTTTGTGGTGGCAAAAGAACTCCATGGGATAAAGGATTTGGTCACTGGAAAGGCATTTAATATGAAAATAAGAAAGTGTAGGTTTCCTTCATCCCAACAAAACGCGAATCTTTAGTCATAAGGGTGTAGGGAGGTCTTATTTTTGTTGTGACAAAAGAGCTCCATGGGATAAAGGATCTTGAGTTTGTGCTGATTAAAAGTAAGAGCCAGGTGTGTGGAAAGAACGATTAAAGTCAGGCCGCATCAGTTGACGTGTAGGTCTTATGTGGCACATCATATGTCATGTCAGTTATGCACTCTTCACCTACAGGAGAACTAATATAACAAACTGGATGAAGAAAATTCGAAGTAGATTGCTAATTTGCATAAAGAAAAAAATATCAGCAGAAATCATGTCCCTGCATTAAAGTGAAAATATCTTCAGAATAACTAATGACATTGTTAATCCCAAAGCCAATGACCAAATACCGTCTATGTGTATACAAACCATATACCAATCGCATATTGCTAACCTATTTGTAGCAATGTATTTTGGTATTCTATTAGTAGCAATCATACAGCACGTGTCCCAAACTATATAAATGTTAATGCTTATATAATTAACACATGCACTCACTAAAAAAGATCAACAAAAACTTATGTTAGAAAAGGAGAAACTATCATTATTTTTTAACTTTACCTGGCCATTATAGCAAAATCCCGGTGTCTGAGTTCATGTAAACCACCTGACTTATGTAAGGTTCAGAGCTAAATCGAGCATCCTGCTGCTTAAGATACTTGTCTCCCAACATCCGTGCAAGGTTTAAACCTGAAAGTGTATCCAACTTTGCTGACTGAATATGAGTGACATCGTGAATATTAACTGAGGTTCTAAGAAACTCTCTATTACCGCATAATCGTGTTTCCCGATTTTAAGAGGTTCTCCAGCTGCTTGAATCCGCAGTCTTCGGTATAACTGGCTACTCGATGGTCTTCCGACATCTTTATTAGTTTCCATCAATACTGCACAGCATAAAATACATTTAATTAAAGAAAGACCGAACAATAACATAGCTAACTATTTACATATGAAAAGGGCAACCACAAAATGTCATCAATAATTGTCTTGTTATTCAACAAGGAATAGTCATCTTTATGTTTACTGAGGTGACTAGTGAGTGATAGCTACTAACATAAAAACGAGTAACGAGGAAGAACATCCATTTTAGATATAATTTTAACTGCTTTAAAAAACCAAGATAATATAGGCATTTAGCATAACAAGTCAGACGCAAAATACAAACACAATAGTACATTATTAAAAGAAAAGTAAATGAAAGCATCAAGTACAGCAAAAGCATGATCTAAGAAACATCAAAAGAAAATACTTAGGAACAGATTTTATAGACATCGAAAAGTCAGAATTACAAGAAGCACAAATTACATCAATAGTTGATACAACAAGAACAGCACCAAATAAGGTAAAACAAATGAGTATAAAAAGAGCAAACTACAACAAGAACAGCACCAAATAAAGTGTTCTCAAGTATAAACATATGTTACTGCTATAAGTGAAACAAAACCCTACCAGATAACTAGAGAAACAAAAAATAATAAGTGTTTGTTACTTTGTTTCAAGGGTGTAGGAATGGAGGACTGGAAATGAGTACTACAGAGTGCTTCTTTCAAGAAAATAGGTTTAAAACATATAATCGTGAGTTTTCCACATCTAACTAAAAAGAAACGGCTTTTATAGAGCCATTTGATACTATAGTAAAACATATGTCCATACTGACACTTAAATATGTTGCCAGGTCTGAGTCGAAATAATATACCATCATGTTGGTTATAATAATATGTTCTGTCAAAATATATTAGCCATGTACTCAATTGAAATTTATTTGTTAATTAGCCTAATATACTCAACAACACAGGAGTGGTTGCTGCACAGAATAACCAAGGTAAACTTAACAAAGTATCCTATCGATCTACAAGAATGACCATAGAAGTTTATATATATGGCGCAAGACATACTTTGCGATACAGGCTGAATCCCCAAGATTTGCACATTGAGCGAAGTAATTGTCATGACCATCAGCCCAGATTAGAAGCACTGTTGCAGTACATCCCTGTAAACAATATGATTAGTAAATTATATGAGACCAAAACCACAGTTGCACAACATATCAAAAGTATAACATGATCTCACATAAGTGTGAAGGAAACAAAACAGGCTCTTCTATAAATGAAAAGGAAGTTAATTTGATTTGTTAGAAGCCAGGATAGTACTACATACAAAAGAATCATTTCATAACTTTGTGTTGCTAACATTCAAAGATAATTAGAATACAGAAAAATATACATATATCCTAGGATCATTCCTTGATAAAATATCTAATATACTTAATCATATTTTTCACAAACTGTTATACGAGTAGAATTGCTTATACATTTATTAAACATACTTCATACTAAATACTACTCTAAAGCGTCTGAAGTCCATTAAGATAGGACTAAAAGGTTAAGTGGTGATTTATGTACAGAGTGTATTTCTTTATGCTGTGTTTAACCTCATACAAAACCAACATCAAGACATACGGCAGAGACTAGAAATGTAAAACAAGATAGTTAGATATGTACAGATAAAACAGACGTTATATAGAGAAGAAAGACGTTGGAGCTTATATATATGCAGTCTATAAAGAGAACTGAAGGAGAGAAGAACCTCATATAAGTTGTCCATACGCTCTTCTGTTTGAGAGAATGCTTCTCTAAGGACATCTGAAGCATCACAACGTGAAAAACCTTCTGTCTTCTGAATGTATCAGACAAGATTCTTGTAACTATCTCTGGCACTAATCTGCAAACGATTTATTCAAAACATTAAACCATATAAAAGGTAACGAACAACAGCTGCTTGTTCTAACTCAGAAGCAGGTGCCTAAAAACTATGGGCTTTGTTGAAAACTTGTAATACAAAAACAAGTTTCAATCAGAGCTGCCAATCAGTAATCTTAGCGTTGGGGTGGCGTAGTCTAGATGTCGAAAAACAACGTAAACTTATACTACCACAACCTATGCAGAAAATACAGTAAAACTGAATGTATCTGGTAACATTTGCAGAGAGTCCATCACACTGCTACCAAATTTTTACTGAAAGGTAATGCCTCACCCCAAAATAATTTGAAAAGCAAAACAAGTTGTATCTAAACTAAATTATCAAATATCAGATATCACGTTGAAGTATGCAGATGGAACATAAAAATGCATGTTGAGCCAAATTTTAAAAACATCATAAAATACAATGAGATATTAGAAAGCTACAACCAACCAGCAATCTAGAGTGCTGCAACCAAGCGTCATGAGGCTTGGCAGCAATGAAAATTACAATGAATCCAAGGCCAATTAACAATATGTCATACTTAGCTTATAGTGACAACCTAATCATATATGCCATATAAGAAAAGTTTCTCAAGCAAGAGAAACATAAGACAACGATGAATGAAAAGATAATATCCACAAGTAATAAGCACATATAACTAACTAAAGAACTACAGGTGCCGTTGCTCAAGTAAAGAAAAAGCCAAGAGAAAAAGGAATACTGACTTGCTGGCAGATGATGCAGCGGCTACTCCACCATGTCCGTCAAATATGGCAAACAGTCCAAACTACAAAACGGAAATATTGTATGTCATTTAGCCCATCCAATGATGGACATAAGCTTGAACAAATGATTCAATAAATTCTGGTACCTGATCAGCCCCTGGCAGAGGCCAATGGTAATAGCAGACATCTTCCATCGGCAGTTTCTTCCCACCTCTGCGCACAGACATGGAATCTGACACTACCCGACTCCAGATGGGACCTTACTAAGCTGAGATGTAATTTGAACCTACAAACAAAGAGAATATTGAGTAATTAGAAAATCACTTACATATATGAGTATAAGCTATAAAACTGGATAGTATCTTTATTAATTCTTCATGTGTGATGATGTTAATGTACACACACAAAAGAATGAATAGACAATAGAAACCTTGTGCGAGAACGTAACTATTCCGATTGAAAAGACGCTAAAGTAACCATGTTTGGGATGGTGCAGGCCAACTACAACATAGAATTTGGAAATATACTTAGAATGAAAGACGATCAAAAGTTTACATTGGGAGAGCCGGAGAGGCATGGTGAGGCCAATGCTAACATGGAAAACAGAAGTCCATATAGTTATTTGGAAAAAAGCTAGTCATTATGAACCTTAACAGCTTCATCTGGTTTATATTTTCTTTAGAAGTTTATATTTAGTCTAACCGGACTAGTTTGAGTTAAAAAGGTATATAAGAAGAAAATGTAAGGGTGTGTTTGTTAGTCTCTTATTGTGCCATATGCTAATTCGGTCAGCAACAATACTTGTTTGGTAACATTTTTGTTCTCTCTTAGTCATTCCGTTAAGGATAGAATGGGCCAGCATCTGCGACATGCAAAATGATTCAGCATGTGAATACTTTATGAATGTCATCTTTGAAAAACCATTTGAAATGGACCATAAAATATTATATCCTTCTCTACTACAAGTCTACAAGATATAGTAATCCAAGTTCATCACCAGAATGCCAGATACTGTTATCAAGGAAATGACACCAGGAACCAAAACCAAAAAATAAACAATTAGAAAACATGAAGTACTAGTGGAAGGTGAAGTGTCAAAATGAGTGTGTCAATATCCAAAGAAAAGCCTGTCAGAGAAGTATGATCTTGACAAGTTCCTAGTTTCGAAGACAATGCATGAAGAAATTGTTACTATTAAAATCCAAAGATTTCAAAAGAATATGAAATGCTGCATCTATAACTTTCTAAAACCAAAAATTTACAGATCGCGCATCTTGGCAAAAAGACTCACAGATATCTTGGAAGTTGTGCCAAGGGTTATTGTGTCTCCACTAGTCAGCTCAACCGGATCACCTCGATGTCTACTACCAATTTGCGGATGGTGTACTGGCTTGGAATTCAAAAGAGTTCCGTTCAAGCTGCCCATGTCAACTAGCTCCCATTTCAATTTCTAAAATCACATAATTTGTTGTTTAACCAAACACCATCAGAAACAAATAAAAGAAGTTAATACGGTATAAGAAATTAAGAAATTAAAATCTTACATTAAGGTTCCAGTTTATGACGGCGTGTTTTCCTGACACTTCTGAATCTACCACCAATAAATCACTAGGTAGAACTCTACCAAGAGTCAATGGGAGCTTAGATTTGTTTGTTGATTGTAACGTGTAATGTGCGCCACGTGAAGGACCAGAAATAACCTCCAAGTTAAGGATGCTTCCTGCACTTCTAACAGAGATATATGATGACATGTCTAGCCAATTCAACCAATTAAATACAGAAAAAAGACGAGTTAAAGGATAAATTACTTTGATCATCTGCATTAGAAGTGGAAATAAACTTGTCGGAAGCATCCTTATTTCTCGACTTGTGACTTAAATCTTCCTTTGTATCATATTTCTGTTCCCCGGAGGACGCTTCAAAGTTTGACCAACCACAAGATTCTCAGAAGGGTCAGAGATATCAAGAATAAGGCTATCATCACCACGTGGAGGAAGGGGCGGACGGGCAAGTTTATTATATGCAGGAGTGTGAGGTGAAAGACTATTGGTAGGATGGTCCGAATCTTGTTGAGAAACAAGAGGTCGTTCTACGTCTTCTTCAACCTAGACATAATAATAAATGTCAGTAGTAGCACTGCAGACAAGACAGGGTTATAGTAGAATCTAAAACACTGAGAAGATAATTAGTACTAATTTATAAGTCCAAAATGAATCTTTTTTCATACTGATACACTGTTATGAGGAAATTAATTAATATATAACTCTTGAATCAATAATAATAATAGGCTAAAAAAGATCAAGATCGCATATTTATTAAAGAAAACGTACATCATTGGAAGAGGTGGCCTTGATGGTGTTGGAGCGGTAATTGCGATTGAAGAAACGCCATGGTTTACAAGCGATAAGAAGAATAATAATAATAAGAAGAAGAATTAGAATGATGACAAGGATTAACATGTAAGATGATAAACCGCCCTGATTTAATATCATCGCCTCATTCGATTGATGATCCCCACAACAAGATTGATTGATTGATTGTATCTTTCTTTCTGTCTCTGTCCAAACACCCCCGGTGGTCGCTTGCAAATGCTCCTAAACTTTTTTACTACTGTATTTAAATAAAAGGGGGCTTTTGTAAATTTCTTCTTCTATGTGTAATTTTGGATTATATTCTTCTTTTCTTTTCTTAAAGCTTCTTTTATTTCTTTGGATACAAGTTGTTTTAATCATATCTTTTCTTAAATTAATAGCAAAACTAAACATCGTAATATACTTTTTTCAAATAAACACATAATGTCTTTGTAAAGTATCAAAAGTTAGTTAATATACATTTAAATTTTATTCGTTTCTGGTAATATTCTTGGGTAGTAGCGGTATTTTCTAACTTGGTTTTTTCTTTAACGTTATTTAGTTGGCATTATTTGACCCGTTGGTATTTTATTTGACCCAAAACCACACAAATAAACCCGATTCACTTTCCCCACCTCTTTATATCTTGATAAGGTTTTAAAATGTCACTTTTGAGGGGTTGTTTAAGCCCTTATTTGATCACTTTGTATCCGTTATTACTTAATATCGTTCTTTTCACTTTTAGGTCTCTTGAAGGCAAATTCTTGGAATAGCACTTATTTGACGAAAAGCGCGGATATCTGAAGAAAATGGCCAAAGTCGAGAATCGAGACACTCAAGCCGAAATCTGAGGGACGGCGTCGGTGTTAATGCGGACGCCGTCGAGCACTTCAGTGACGGACAAGAGCCAAATTGCTTATTTTCAAGTGACGGTGTCGGGGCTTTAAAAGAGTAGGTCCGTCGCAACTCGGGCGCCTAGATTTGATCCGCGGCGTCCGGCGAAGGGCGGCGTCACAAGCATAAGGTGGCGTCGTCATGAGACTAACGTGGCCAACACAAAACCCTAATGACGGCGACCCGACGGCCACAAATCATAAGGTGACGCCGTCGCGATTGTAATCTTATATATAGAATCCGAATTTTAGGTTTTCGGTGTGTAGTCTTTTGGAGTAAAACCTAAACCGAACCAAGGTCGCTTGTCACGATTTTAGGGTTCCAAATCCTATCTTACCACAAGATAAGTGCTTTACTTCATTAATTCAATTATGTCTTCAATTATTTGTGTGTATGCTTGCATGTTCTCCATGTCCAAGCTAATTTACTTGTGTGTTTGCTTAGGAATATGAAACTTGATTATTGAATATTGATTGGTTGTCTCTTATCTTGATTGTTAATGATCTAGTAATGCGATAGGTCATTCGTTGTGTAGTTAATGCTTGATTAATCTTTGTGAACCTTAGGCTATGACACCTAGAGTAGTTGTAGGCTAAACCATCCAAAGAGTATCTTAGAGTTAGAGTTTATAATTCCTAGAGATTTTGTAGACGAGACCCTTTGGTAGGTTCAAAGAGTTAGGATAAACGACACCCTACGACTTTAGACACACAACGCGATTAAGAAAAGGACGTGACAATTCAACCATCAATAGGAGATAATTAAGGAGTAATAAAACCTAAGTAAACACATCTTTAAACTATCATACGAGCACACAATAATTAGACATAGACTACATACACCTTATATTAGATAATTAGTTAAGTAGAGTAATCGGTGAAATACCAACCCCAAATCCAAACCCCGAGATTCGTACCTTTCCATTTTCTAAAAAATATAAAAAGATAAAAAATAATTTTCCTTAACCCCAACCTTAGCGTAGTAACTTCTTACTAGCATTCCTATTCCCCAGAGAACGATATCAATACCCGTGGCTTACCCTAATACTACACTACAATGATTAGGTTCATTTGCTGGGTGTTATAAAACTTGCTCGAAGAAAAGGAAGTTCCTTTGACCCCGAGCGGCATGTAGCGTTATCAAGTTTTTAGCGCGGCTTGCGGGAATAGAATAGCTAGTTAGTAGTCCACCTCGTTTAGGTTTCTTTGCTTGATTCCTATCAAGTAAATTTTATCATTTTAGCTTTCTCATAGTTTATCCCCTTCTTCGTGACCTTTGTTCGTAATCCCATCACTTTTCATCATGGAAGGTGATAACCAACCACCATTCATTAACCTACCACCAAATGACCCGCCAAGAGCCCGTACTCTTGGTGAATACTCGCACCAAGCCACCTAGGCTATAGGAACACCATTGAGCTTCCCGACCAAGCCCAAACTACGGCCTGCGATCCGACACCATCCGGTTGGTGCAAAGCGGATGTGCATTCCATGGACTTCGTTCAAGATCCTAATCGACATCTTAGGGATTTCTTAAATTGTCGATTCCATCGACCTTGATGCTACTACTCGGGAGACCACGCGCTGCGCCTCTTCCAATTCTCTCTACGGACCAAGCTAGTAATTGGCTTGAGCGACTTCCCCACGGCTCCATCTCAAGTTGGGATGATCTCACCTCTCGCTTCCTTGCTCAATTTTTCCCACCGGGAGAACCACTAAACTTAGGAATGACATCTTGATGTTCCAACAACGTCAAGGTGAATCTCTCTAGAAGCATGGACTCGATTCAAGGACTTACTTCATAAAGTCCTCATCACGGCATTGATCTTTGGCTTCAAGTCCAAATCTTCTCGATCATGTCAACTTCCCCACCAAGCGATCCATTGACCAAGCGGCGGTGAAAACTTAGTGATCTCACCGCGGAAGAATCATGGGGTATAATAGAGGACCTTGCTCTCTATGACAACGAAAGTTGGAATGACCCCGTGAGTTGCCCAAAACCGTAAAGGCAATCTCTTTGCCTCCAATTGACTCACAATCTCCGGCCAGTAGGATGATCGAGCTTGAAGATCATGTAAAATTCCTAATGAGCTCCTACGAAAATACTAAGTCTTCACGCCATGTGAACACGCGCTTGCACCCGATCCCCGAACATGCTTCCGTTGACTACGCCTCCGCGCATCGACGGAGCGGGAGAAAGTGGTACACTTTCAAGCCCGAACAAAACAACTTAGGAAACTCATACAACCCTCATGGAGAAATCACCCTAACCTTAAGTGGAACCAAAACTCAAGCACACCCCAAGGCTCATCTAGTCCACCTAATAGGTTCAATTCTCTAAACACCGGAACCCCACTAATCTTGAGGCAATTGCATCTAGATTCATGTCATCTCGAGACTCGATTGACTAAGCTTGAAGCCGATTTTAAGCGAAGACAAGGCGAGATGACAAACAAGCTTGATGCCCTCTTAAAAGCCTTTAATGAACGGGAAATTGGAGCACTCCCAAGTGATACTATAAAGGACCCAAAAGTGAATTTGATTTCGTCGACTTCATGTTCTTGTTCACCATGGGAGAGTGCACATCCATGTCCCTCACACCCAACTGTTCACTCGGTAAATGCTATCAACAAGGGTTCCAAGCCATCCAAAATGAGGTACCAAGGCCCTGCACCATTGGTAGAACCTACTCTTGAGAAACCCGTCAACCAAGAACCCAAACCTAGTGTAGAGGAGGAGTACAAGGAACTCCATCAAGAAAACCGGTTCTTGAAGTCTTAGCTCATGCACCTTATTATAATGCTTTAAAAGAAAATATGAGTTAGAACTTAAACTTGGAAAACATGGGTCCGCCTTTGTGCGAAATAATCTACCTAAGAAGTTAGGCGATCCGGGCTATTTACTCTTCCGTGTAGGCTTGGAACTTCCAAACCTCTCGATGCTCTAGCCGACTTAGGATCATGCATCAATCTTGTTCCGTTGTCCCTCCATAGAAGCCTTAACTTAGGTAAGATAGAATCAACGGAAACTATCTTAGGTCTAGCGGACGGTAGTGTTGCATATCCGGTAGGGATAATAAAAGACATGGTAGTACACGTAGGAGAGTTGACTCTTTTGGCCGATTTCCATGTGCTAGATATGAATAAGGACCCGACATGCCCATTACTAGTAGGAAGAGGATTCTTAGCTACCGCTAGTGCCATCATCGATTGTAAGATGTCCAAGATAGTGGTAGGAGAGGGGAGTGCTAGGTCAATTTACGATGTCAAAAGCATCGTACTACAAAGAAGAGAAATCCCACATGAGATTAGGTTGGATAGACGCTTCTAGATATGTGTAACACCCCAAATTTGGTTTAGCGAAGCATACGTGTTATTGGGGAATGTTACGAAATTGGTGAATCACAACACAAGTAATAAAGAACGAATACATACTCCGTTTAATTTCATAAAATATTTTAAAACATTATCTTACAACATTGTTTAGATAAATGGGTACATCCCATAAGTTCGATGGTCCCAATATAAAACATCGTTTTGTGTAAAAACACTTCTTTAGAAATTACTACGACCATTTACTGCCTCTTGCCTTGCATCCATGATCACAACTAAGCACCGAGAAAATATGCTAAAAGGTCACTAAAAGTTGGTGAGTTCATAGGTTTAAGTTAAAATAGTAAGTTTGGACCATAAGCAAAGTCATATAATCATTACAACGAATATAATGATATATGGATGAATGTCTATTACGTTAGCTCTAAGTTCATGCAACCGATACTACGACAATTTCTGTATGCTAAAGGATGTCATACAATATGGGGGCCCATAGCGAGTGTTTTGTCCCTCAATACTCGATTCCGACATGGTATACGTTTCGTCTTGGCCTAAGCATGGCCAACCGAACGGAGGAGTCACCCTCAATAGATCTATTTATAACATTCGCGTTTCCCATTGGGGAATTGACGGTTCATGAAAAAGGGCATTCTCTAGGGACATAAGGGCTTAGGCTAAACCACGTAATAGTAATCATGTAATAGTTTAGGTCCATAAAAAAAGTTTTGCATATTTCTCACCCCAAAATGTATTAAACAGTTTGTCAAGTAAAAGAGGGGCTATGAAAACTCACCTTAGCAAATGTGCAATCCAAAAGTGGGATTAGTGATGGTTGTGAAGCGGCACCGACACGCGACCTAGATAAGGAGGGCAATGTTTTAGTTCGTTCTTTTAAGTATCGCTTACTCAAAATAGTTTAATTGTATTAAAACTAAACTTTAGTTTGTAAAATTATTAAAATGATTTTAATAGTAAGTATACGAAGTATATATATACTTTTCATATTGACATTAATATGATTTTGAAATTCAAAGTTTGATTTGATAAATAATTACAAGGTTCCATTAGTAAGTATATAAATGTATATATACTTGTTCAAGTTGACACAAATGGTATTGTCAAAATTGTAATCAATTTATTTTCTAATTGTGTTTAGAAAAAAAACGCTTGAGTTACATTTGGAGACTATCAAATTTATTAAGTGACAAAATAAAGTAGTGGTCTCTATTTATTTATTAAGACTTGTTCTTGATATATATATATATATATATATATATATATATATATATATATATATATATATATATATATATATATATATATATATATAGTTCAAATAGAAGTTCACTTGTCATGCATTTGTTTACATATTGGCGTTAAACGTTGGCGTAGACAAATTTTAAGTAAATTATGTTGTAAGGTAATTGTTGACTCAAAATATAAACATTGTTCTTGTTTAAATGTCAACTCGTGTATGCTTATATATAACTATGTAGCATATTTTTGTGTACACGTATGTAAACTCATTCATCGTTGGACAATTGTTTTACGTTTAAATCTTTATCTCGTGAGTTAGTTTATATTACTCAACCGGACGCTCGAAGACTCGTGGGCTGTGGCCCGGTGTTGGCAGCAGTTGGGTACCCGGTTTGGGCTTGGGCCCAAACTAACTAACAACTCTTTTATAATACCAAGTCTTATGACTTGGGCCGTGGCCCAATTGTGATTCACACGAAGGGAAGAAAAAGAAAACAAGACTGGTTCAACATGTATTACTACAGTTTGTGTTAACCAAATATTTAGAGTACTTATCATTTCCAGATTTTTGTTGCCAAAAGAATCCAACTTTAGTTATAGGAGTTTAACATAAGCTACTTGACTCGAGATGTACTTGTTTGTTCACGCTCCAACTTGTGATGCCGAATCTCTCGACTAGTGAATATGACCCATCACCATGGTACTACCACAATGAAGTTGTCGACTCACTTATATAGACTCAAGTGCATCCATTTTGATGACTATTATGTACTTACTAAAGACAAGCTAACAAGGGAAGATGATCATGTACAAGACTTGACTCGAACGAGATTTGGTTAGCTTTGTTAACTAGGAAAATGAGAGCAAAAGGGGTGACGATACCACTTGTTAGTTGAGTACTACTCAACTTGGTTCTATTCCGTCAAGTACTTTACCATCACGGTCCTTGACAAAACATAGAGTACTCATAATATATTTTAGCAAATGAGCACACTCGACTTGGGTTTTATTCCTAAGCATACATAACAATCTAAACACAAGATTCACAACATAAATTCAATTCACATGACACTAAGATAACACACATGTTTCTCAAGTTTAGGTACGGTTATAACATGGTTCGACTCATTTTAAATGACTCGATTGTCGTCTGAAGGAAAATACGAGCATCAGTTTGTGTTCCAAGAAGATTTTATAACACTTGACTCATCTACTTTTCTTGTTTCATACTCTCGACAGAAACTCAACACAACACCCAAATGACATCTTATTTTTCGACATAAAACAATTAAAAGAAGATAAACACAATCAAATTTTATAATGGCATTTTGATACAAGTTACCAACTTAACATCATAACAACAACACAAAAAAAGAACATTACAACAAGGAAAATTAATAACCTCAACTCAAAGGTGATGGGTGAAGAACGAAAGTGGCTTCGTGGGTTTCGAACCAAACGAAACTTGATTTAGCTCCAACACACTCCCAATTGCAAAACCCCCAAATCAAATTTTGAAAACCCTAAGTTTCACAAACCCTAGTTTTTGGTAAAATTGATGAGGAAACTGAGTTGGGGCGTTTGCATCTCTACTAGAGATAAAGGAAGTATCTTGGGAAGGAGCTTGACTATCTTTCTCTCCTTGTGACTTGGTTTGAAGCCGAATTTAGTTAACTTCCAAAACCTAGGCGAATCTTGGATTTTGGCTCAAGATAGATTGGTGTGGAGATATGCTTCTCTTGGGTGGCTTTGTCTTGATTCTTCTTGGATTCATTCGAGTCATAGCCGCGCCTACAAGGAGTGGTTTGAGAGACAAAAACTTTCATGGTTTTGGTAAGAGAAGAGGAGATGATGGAAGAAGCATGTTGGGTTTTCCTCTTTGGGAGATTCGACCTACAAAGGAGGTGCAGGTCTAGAGGTTGAAGATGAAGATTGATATCTCTTTTCTCTGCTTTTGTGTTGCTTTGTCGTGTGTGGGAAGAGAAGACAAAGGGTGTATTATCTCAATTATTAATAAAAGGTTTTTATTTATAAAGGAAATATAAATGTGTGTGTATATGTATATTACACTTATGTTTATTTGTGTACATGTATGTACTTGTGTTTACTTATGTATTAATTGTGTTTGAGCCTTATGAGAGGTCTTTATTTAAGTGCAAATGTGCTAAATACTTTGTGTCCCGCGATATTAAATTGTGACCGAAGTATCATTGTTTGATAATTTTTATAACGTAGTATCTTATAGATACGCGTCCGAAATATTATTATCTTTGTAATATTTTTCATTACGGAAGTTTGTCATTTGTTTTATCAAGCCCTTATCATAGTGTTTCAGACGCAGCGTGCGATTGTCGGTCACCGGGGAAAACGAGATAACCTCTCGTCTTATAAATTAAATCATAAGACAAAATGAAATATAATATTCATAAAATGATATGAATGCAAAAGTGATGCAATAGTCTACTGTATGCGAGTTAACTACTCAAATGATCAGGCAAAGCTTATGCATGCTTAATGGCTTATGCTTAGTAATAATAAATTACTAATTATTAGTTAAATTTTAGTGAAAATTTACCGTGTGTCACAATATGGACCTTGGATAGATAAGAACCTCATAGGTCCCCAACGACCTTTCTACCTAGATGAAGCCTTTACTAGTAAAGCAACTTTCCAAGAAAAAGAAATGACTAGGGACATGGAAGTGAACCCGTTCGAGGACGCCTTAGTATTTAGGAAGATGACCGAGTTCCTAGGAAGTTTACCCGTCAACCTTGTCATGAATAAGTGGAAAATTGAGAAGCCTAAACATAAGTGGGATTGGGATAGACTGCCTAGCGATGGTAATGGAGAATGGCACATTAGGATAACAATCTATGATCCCGATGGAGAGAAGTTTGAAAAGGCATATCGAACCGAACGTACTACTAGGAACTTAAATGATAAGTTTGATCCTTATGATATTGTTAAGGATATGCTTACTTATATCGGTACGTAGGAGCACGACTACGAGTCTAGCTACAAGACTCATAAATAAAGAAAAACGCTTCGTGGGAGGCAACACATGCTTAATTGTTTGCTTGTTAGTGTCATATATCCTTTATTGATTGTTTATTCTCATGTTTAAATTTGTAAAAATGCTTTATTTTGTTTTTGACCTCGTCTTAATTGCATATAAAGGTATTTTACATAAAGGATAAGTGTAGGGAGGATTACACACGTTTTCAAAAGAAACGTAAACATGAGAATAACAATTAATTAAAAGATATATATGTGTGTTTGTTCGAGTCAAATGCTTGTATCGAGTCATAATGGATGTTTTGCGAAAAATTTTCCGGATCCTAAAGATTTAAATTTTCCGAATTTTTCCGAAAATCGCACCGCTTTTTGTCGGGATAACTGACGGCGTGAAGGAGTAAAACAACAGATTACTTTTTCTCGTTTTCGAACTACTTATAAATTTTGGAATTTTCTGTGTCTTAATTTTCCGTAAATTGCAAAATATCCATTCCACAAACATTATATCCTAGTTTAGTAGAGTCTTATATATATTATTACCGCCGATTTTACGCGAAGGTTTCGTTTGTTTTCTTCAAGTGTGCATGTTTTATTTATCAAGAAGAAGAAACAAAAGATTGGAAGGAGCTTTTCACGCATACATTTTTCTTGGAAAGGATTTAACCACTACTTCACACACGGATCCTACCGAGCTAATCAGGGGAGTATTAGTTTCTTTCGTTTTTCATTACCTTCTATTATCATAACTTTGATACTTTCGGGGAACATTGGGGACAATGTTCAGTTTAAGTGTAGGAGGAAAATAAAACGGAACTTTGAAACTATGCTTATCCTTGATTATTTGCTTTGTCAATTGTATTTGTGTAATAAACCATGAGAAAATGTCGGTTAGGGTAATTTTGGCACCAAATTTAAATTTTTCATGACATATAGGAGTGGGCCATTAGTCTTAACAAAAGCGTCTCACGGATAGGAAGTTGCATGACTAGCACAAAACCCTGTACCACCTAAATTCCACCCAAAATGCGAGGATCACCCTTAGATTAGTAGGAATTAAAGCATTCATCTTTAATGCTTAGAGTGTGAACCGTAGTATATTAGATTCTAGAACTTGTTTTGTGATACATCCCGAGATCGCTAGTAAGACTACACTTGTGTAGTTAGGAATAACTAAATGATAAGAGGCATTAGGATAATCCTTGTTTGATACCGATAATATAATTACTTCTTCCACATCGGTTGAGTAATTCCCCACACCTTTGCGTTGTACTCATTTTTAGTACACGATACCCCTAGTTAACCCTCGAGCCTATCCTTTTCACGGTTCTCATGATGTTTGGTTTTGCCGAATATCAATGAAGAGCATTGTTTACACCCCACCCCAAATGTACACCCAAATCGCCTTAGCCTACCTTGTATGCACTCACTTTTAGTGCATTATTGTTATCACCCTAAACCCTTAGTTCAATTATCTAGTTGCTTGCATGAGTTGCTAAGTCGAGTCATATCCTTTGTATCTGAGTTTTGGGACGATTGGGACTCATGGGAAAAGTTAAAGTTTATGAAATGACTGGAAGGGAACGTTAAATTCCCTTATTTGCGTAATAACATACCCCAAGTGTCTTGATCTTTTCAATTCGGGTCAAATTAGTGATTAGAGTAATAAAAACTCAAGTGTAGGGATGTGCCTATAAATCCCTATCATTTTGATGTTACCGTAGAGGATGGTAGAGTAAAAGCATATAAAAAAAAATAAATAAAAAAAAATACGGGCTATCATCCTACATCTATCCTTTAAATTTATGTTTGTTTGTTTCAGTTATCTAGAGTTTAGAGTGTCGAGTCTTGGCTTAGCAACGCCATTCTTCGTATGCTTGTAACATAAAGATTTTTGACTTGCCACCACCAAATAGCCTATCCCACCAAACCCTTTGTTTCCCTACCGTAAGCCTAACATTGCAACCCTTTAAAGACCTCTTTGATAGTCTTTCCTTGGTGCTTACGCCAAAGCGATGGAGGTTTGATCTATTCTCAAGCCTATGGTAATCTATGTACTAGGACCGTTTAATGAGTGTTTATCTTCCATTTCCAACTTGTTATATTTCATATACACCCGAGAGATGTGAATATCCAAACACCCCATGTGAGGTACTAGTATTTAATTTCCGTGCTTGTTATCACTTTTGCGGGGCTTATATGTGTTGTGGATTGTTTTAAACCAATGCTTCATGACCCCTAACTTATAAATTAATTGGCTAAAAGCACATTTGCTTGAGGACAAGCAAATACCAAGTGTAGGGATATTTGATAAGGTTTTAAAATGTACCTTTTGAGGGTCGTTTAAGCCCTTATTTGATCACTTTTGTATCCGTTATTACTTAATATCGCTCCTTTTCACTTTTAGGTCTCTTGAAGGCAAATTGCTAGAATGGCACTTATTTGGACGAAAAGGCGCGGATATCTGAAGAAAATGGCCAAAGTCAAGAATCGAGACACTCAAGTCTTTGAAATACAAGGGACGACGTCGGTGTTAATGCGGCGCGTCGAGCACTTCGTGACGGACAAGAGCCAAATTGCTTATTTTCAAGTGACGGTGTCGAGCTTTAAAAGAGTAGGTCGTCGCAACTCGGACGGCCTAGATTTGATCCGACGGCGTCGAGATCGAAGGGGACGGCGTCACAAGCATAAGGTGACGTCGTCGCAAGACTAACGTGGCCAAGACGAAACCCTAATGACGGCGACTCGGCGGTGTCACAAATCATAAGATGACGCCGTCGCGATTGTAATCTTATATATTGAATCCGAATTTTTCGGTTTTGGTGTGTAGTCTTTTGGAGTAAAACCTAAACCGAACCAAGGTCAGTCTTGTACAAGATTTTAGGGTTCCAAACCCTATCTTACCACAAGATAAGTGCTTTACTTCATTAATTCAATTATGTCTTCAATTATTTGTGTGTATGCTTGCATGTTCTCCATGTCCCGCTAATTTACTTGTGTGTTTGCTTAGGGAATATGAAACTTGATTATTGAATATTGATTGGTTGTCTCTTATCTTGATTGTTAATGATCTAGTAATGCGATAGGTCATTCGTTGTGTAGTTTGTAACACCCCAACCCGACAAGGGTAAAGATATCACAATACGGTTTCATATCGAACTTTAAATAATATACAATAGCGGAAGCCTTTACAAAACTTACAAAAGATAATATAAATAACTTAATATCAGAAATAAATCTAAGATCCCTATTTCAAATCTTGCTCTTGTCTCTACTCTCAACCCAGATCAGCTATCCCATAAGCTCATCTTGAATGCTTAATACCTGCCGCAGGAAAAGAAAGTGCGGCTGAGCTTACAAAGCCTAGTGAACAGATATAACGAAACAAAAGCTAAAATAAAATAAATATACAATTAACGAAATCACAACGGAATGAGAAATAACGAATCTTTGAGGATTCTGCGGAAGCGCAAATATACAGAAATCCAGAAAAACACATAACAGTTAACGATCACCTCAGAACACGTTTATGACACAAATGCAAACACATCAGAATAACCAAACACTTAACATATCAAGAATAATAGATTACATATAAACCAAACGAAAAGTCTAAGAGCTAACGGAATCACTTTCTAGAAAGTAAACATGGCATTCATACAAATCAATAGATCTACATTTAACGCACTTAATTCAATATTGTGGATTACAAGGGCTTAAATGCAAATTAAAGAAAATTAAAAGCTAGATTATATTAAATAAACGCTATCACTATTTTTAAAATTGATTAACGTTTAAAACCTAAAATGTATGTTTAAATTAAAACTACGTAACGTCGAGTTTTAAGAAATAAAAGGCACGAAATGATTTTTTATGACTATTTATTTAATTATTATTAATTAAAAACAAACTATTTAATAATACCCTAAAATATAAGAAAATATGAAATAAAACTAAACACTAAAATATTATAAAATTATTTTAAAAGCGAAAATATATTTATTACACTTTTATCTATTTATTATGAATTTAATAACCAAAAATACATTTAAACTAAGAAAATTATGGAAAATATTTTTTGGCTTTTATATCAAGAATAATAGATTACATATAAACCAAAATTATGAAAACGAAAAGTCTAAGAGCTAACGGAATCACTTTCTAGAAAGTAAACATGGCATTCATACAAATCAATAGATCTACATTTAAGTTGGGACCTAAAGATCACTTAATTCAATATTGAGCCTCTGGCGAGATGCACGGTTCAAACTCAAGATATGAGTGTGAGCAGGCATACGAGGCCTATTTCATATGACTTATTTAGAGCTTTTAGAGACTTGGAAAAATTCCACAAAACGGTTTAAGATCTTGACCAACTAAACTAGCAAATCCCAAAATCTCAAAGGCTTGTGACGAATGAATACATGAGACATCAACAAAGTTTTGCAAAACCGACTTTTCTATTTTTTACTTTTAAAGACGGACTTGTAAAGTTGACTAATATGAGATTTGAGCTTATGATTCTTACTAATAGTGATGTTTAATGATGAAATAAACTTAATGCAAGCTATCTCTACTATTTCTAAACCTATATGCAAGATTATGGCTATTGATTCAAACAGTTATGGAGATTAGAGCGTCACAAAATGATTTTGACTTTAAGCGTATCAGACTTGAAATAAGTCTTGAATTGAGTGTATCTAGACTAAATAAAACTATGCTAACTGATTTTATTCACAAACCACACCTCTAGCTTAATATACTATCAAATCCAAACACTAGTTCTCAACACTGCTTTTGCAATTTAAACCTCTAAATCACTAAACTAATCCACATTCGCTTATTCTAGATTCTATATGTAATATTACCACTAATTGAACTGTTTCTAAACAACTATACTACACTAAATCTATTATGATCCGCCTAATGCACAATTAACTAATTAACTACAGATCTAGATTAATACTAAGACAAAGCTTGAACAATGATAATGAAAGCTAGTATATGATCAAACAAACATAATCTAACACAAATATTGCAGATTAAACTAGTCTAACACCGATTCAACTATAAAACGGAAATACACTTACATTAGTCCAACCACTATAGTTTGCCAAACAAATCAAATAGCCTTTATCTAGAACCAATTCTCAACCCAATCCAATTGATTATCAACCCAATTCCATGATTGAACCAAGATTCGGATCGGTTACAACTTTGTAAATCGCAGTTGACTTTGTTGACCAAATATGAAAATTGTACAATACCCACAGAAATTGATCCACTTAACTTAATTAACTTTTAAGAAGCTAAAACAAATTATTTTGAATCACTTAAACAGATTAAAACTTAATTTTGACAAGAAATGATTTTGGCGGGAAACATAAAACTGGAAATTGATGAATTAAACTTGCTAATTAAGACTTAGAACAACTTGTACAATAAAGGAAACATTAAACCCGAAAGCTTGTGCATTAAAACTAAAAACGATTACATGAAAATAAGAAATGGTCTAAATCGGTGACACCTATTTCTTACATCTTCTTTCTACTTTATAGATCTTTTTAAGCTTTGTCGACATCCATAAATGTTTCACGCACTTGGATTGCTTTGATATCATCTTATTCGTCCATTTGTCATTTTGGCGGAAAAGATCATAAGCGTGTTTTGCATTTAATGAATTTTGGGTGTATGTAGAGGTGGAGGGAGTGGTTAGAGGTGTAAAGGTGGTGGTGGTGGTGAAACCACCAGTTTTGGTTTGCGTTGTGGGAGAAGGAGAAAAAATGATGGCGGGTTTGACCATTTGACTGGTTTTAATATTTAACGGTTCATGGGATTGAGTTGGGCGAGTTATGGATTGGATTGGGTATTTAATAACACAAGGTCCGTTTGGTTTATTAGGCACAAGGACCATTCATGTAATTTTTGAAAATCAAGGACTGAAATTGCCAATATTCCAAAGTTATCACAAGGACCTATCCTCGCCATTTATGAATAGTACAAGGATAATATTTGATAATTTTTCATTTTAAATATCAGGGACTATTTTGACATATTTCAAAGTTGAGGACCAAAGTTGTCATTTTGTAAATTTTAAACTTTAAAGGGTTTATTTTGACAACTTTTGAATCTTATGGACCTTAAATAACATTTTGCTTTATTTTGATTTACGAGGACTAATTTTGACAACTTTTGAAACTTGGGGAATAATGAGCTTACAAAGCCTAGTGAATGATATAACGAAACAAAAGCTAAAATAAAATAAATATACAATTAACGAAATCACAACGGAATGAGAAATAACGAATCTTTGAGGATTCTCATGGAAGCGCAAATATACGTAAATCCGAAAAACACATAACGCTTAACGATCACCGTAACACGTTTATGACACAAATGCAAACACATCGAAATAACCAAACACTTAACATATCAAGAATAATAGATTACATATAAACCAAACGAAAAGTCTAAGAGCTAACGGAATCACTTTCTAGAAAGTAAACATGGCATTCATACAAATCAATAGATCTACATTTAACGCACTTAATTCAATATTGTGGCAATGAAATATCACCAAATCATGGCAACACACATACGTATAGAAAATACAATGAGACAAACTATAACTAAATATACAAAGACATAACATAGCCATTAGCAATTATCGTAATGTATATCATCGTAATACATAATATAAACACTGAAAATACCGAATCATACGGAATACTTAACACGTAAGTAACAGATAAAGATTTAGTCAACTACCACGAGCCCGTAACATATCATATTAGAAATATCTTTCTTCTTCAAAAGGTAACCTCGAAAATAATTGGAGTAGCTAGCTCCTGAATTTTGTGAAGACGCCGATTGCACACCGACATCATTCACCGTAAAACATATCGATAATGATCGGATCTAGGATGCATCCATACGCCCTTCCTACATATACAAAATATGCTCCACCATCCGTGGACGCAAGCGAACATCACTCATCGCCTAGAGTCATATCGAGGCGCATCATCGATACTGGACATGGAACCCCATGACTAGTGAAATATTTGGCTCGGTGTCAAACTAACTCAGTCAAATGATTTTCATACATGACACGGATCATAATTCATCATAAAGGTCACAGATAACATATCGATAACTTCATGTTATAAGGTTCATATTCGTATATTCAAGTCGAAGTTCATATCACGGTGGCATATCATACATTCATAAGCGTAAGTTCATAATCGAAGTTCATAATCACCATAGCAAGGTTCAACGATTTTGCATATCAAAATCTTCCTAACATAAGTTCACATCGATATTGCATAGTTCACTAGAACATGTATTTTACACAAGTAATGATCAAACAATCGAAAAGGGTTCATAGCAATGGCATCGGAACCCTAATAAGTAAAATAGAAAAGCGAACGAAAAGAACATCATAAGGAACCTTTACTAAAAAGGTCAGAATATCTGTACCTTAAAGCAAATGAGAGGAAAGCAAACGAATGTAGGAACACGAAGATGTAACGTCGCGTCTCCTTCAACGAATCTACACGGATTATGATTTATTTAATATTTATTAGCATCATTAAGTTATAACGGATTAATCGCATTCACCTTCTTATAGTTGTAGATATATTCTCATTTTTAGTGACGGACGGAATTTCAACATTTTAGGTTAATAATCATTACTTAGCCAAACTTATGGGTTACAAATGATAAACGATAAACGGAAGGGTTTAATATGACAAATATCTTATTTGAGGACTTATATGATCATCATTCAAAGTATAGGGTTTATAAATGTCAAAACGGATTTTAGGACTCTCTTTCAAATAGTTTATGCAAGCCTTCTTAACTTACATGATTAATCAAGACTCACACGTAACATTGTTCGCATACAAACCTTAATGAGACCATGCATGCAATACTTTAATTCATGATATGACTTCTTGCATAAAATCATAACTCACGATGTTTACGACACACTTAGTACTAGCTCATTATACGCTTAATCAACGGTTATTAATGACCTCGAACTTACTATTTTCACATGAAATAACGAATTAGCACACCTAGCTTCTTAACCCTAATCGCTCCCATTAATGTTCTAGGGTTTTCCAATCTTTCATTATCATATTAATACATTAAATTAACATGTTACGGATTTTAACGACTCATCACTTCTCGACACACATTACTCACATGCAAACTCACCCCTTACTATATTTATGATAACATGAGGTTTCTTCCTACTTGACGCACACAACCGACACAAAATTTGACGACACAAGCAATTTCATATTCTCATTCATTCATTACTTACATGCATACATGTGGTACTTAGATTAGATGCATGCAAGGAAAAAGTTTTAAGAACCCTCGATGTAAAGAGTAACGACTGTGTCCTTTTCCCACCACCACCAAATTCGACCATTTTACATCATGTTAACGAGACCAACTTGACCCCTTTTTCTTGACTCGCTTTTACGCGCAACTCTTATGGCAATTACGCTTTTAAAACATGACCCGACTCCAACTACTTACTCGACTCACATGTCTTATTATGTATAATCACGCATGATCATGACCTTTCTTTTACCCTTGTGTTTTATCCTCGGCTCAAGCATGATAATATGGTTACGAATTTAGTGACTAAACAAAGAAAATACATCCGGAAAACTACATGTCCATGCGTCGACCTATACATTTGCAACTCGGATTGTGATTTTATGTGACCGTCGGGTATGTTATTTGTTATACGGTTTGTAGAGGCAAAACTCAAGTCACTTGTGTGTCGTCGCATGAATTATGAACGAATAGATCAAGGTGAACAAACAATAATCGAAGAGCAGGGTACCTTAATCCTTAGCGCACAAAGAAACGAAACAAAGAAATCAACAGCTTCAAACACCTTTGTCGACTGGCTTTTGGATCGAATGGAGAAGATGGGTAACAAAAGTGCCGTGACTTTTTAGACTAGGGTTTCAAGTTTTTGAGTCCTTGTGTTTGTATATATAGGTAGTGAAATTTTCGGTTTAGGGAAGTGATGGGTTGGGTTTCGGCTTGGGTCTAACCGAACAACAAACCCACGCCCCTTATGGGCTCTCTTGGCTCTCGGCTCCATTAATCCAAACGAACAAACAAACACGGCCCAAGTTGGTTCCCAAATAACGAAAAACAAGGCCCAACTGACGGCCCAATATTTTAGCGAGACGTTTAAATCTTCGTCGTACGAAATCGATCACGTACACATATTAGTAAAGTTTTTAATTATTCGTAAGTTAGGTTTTAAATTCGTTAAATGATCATAAATGTCTTTTACATATTTTATAAATTTCGATTTAAAGGGTATTTTAGTCTTTTGATATGTTTTATATTTTAGGGTTTTACATAGTTAATGCTTGATTAATCTTTGTGAACCTTAGGCTATGACACCTAGAGTAGTTGTAGGCTAAACCATCCAAAGAGTACCTTAGAGTTAGAGTTTATAATTCCTAGAGATTTTGTAGATTTAGACCCTTTGGTAGGTTCAAAGAGTTAGGGATAAACGATACCCTACGACTTTAGACACACAACGCGATTAAGAATAAGGACGTGACAATTCAACCATCAATAGGAGATAATTAAGGAGTAATAAAACCTAAGTAAACACATCTTTAAACTATCATACGAGCACACAATAATTAGACATAGACTACATACACCTTAGATTAGATAATTAGTTAAGTAGAGTAATCTAGAAATACCAACCCCAAATCCAAACCCCGAGATTCGACCTTTCCATTTTCTAAAAAATATAAAAAGATAAAACAATAATCTTCCTCAACCCCAACCTTAGCGTAGTAACTTCACTAGCATTCCTATTCCCTAGAGAACGATATCAATACCCGTAGCTTACCCTAATACTACACTACAAAGATTAGGTTCACCGCCTAGGGTGTTATAAAACTCGTCAAGAAAAGGAAGTTCCTTTAACCCGAATCGACGCTGTAGCGTTATCATATACCCTAATTTATTGAACCCGATTCACAAATAATAAAAACCCTAAAATCTATGTATAAATCAATTAACCAATTCCTGCTACAAAATATTTTCATCTTCATCTGAGAATCGTGTTCGTAATCGTCCCTTCCCTACTCACTGCAAATGTAAGCTTCGTTTGGTAAGAAGGGATTCATGGATAGAGAGAAACCCAGGTCGTCGTTTTCTTATGTGCCCAAAACAATCTGTAAGAAAACCTACAATCATGTGTTGTTTAAAGTTTTTGTTTTGTATATTTTAATTTTATCTCTTATGTAGTTTGTCCATGACAAATGTGATTGTTTTTTTGATTGATGCTAAGTTGAACTCATCGGTATAAACACACCATGTATGAGATGTATGCACAATGAACATCAAGAAAGAGAAGTGTTTGGATATGAAGTTAATGAGACATGAGATTGAGATTTACAAGGCATAAATGGAGGTCGAATTGGAAAGACACGGTAAAGTTGCAAGTGGAGGAGGATGGCAAATTTCATGATTGTTATGTTAATTATCTGCTTTGCCTTGTTGTTGGCTATTTTATGAATGTATCTTGACTAGCATTAAGGGTACCCTAGTATAATTAGGTAGAAATGTCAGAAGATGGTTAAGTATCGATGATTAAGTATGTAAAATATTTTGTTTCAATGAAATGGTTGTCGTATGGTATAAATTTGTACATGGTTTATGTTTGTTCATAGATACATGCTCAAAGAAAGTCGTCCACACACTCATTTTATTGCGTATATGCTTATAACAAATATAGACTTTATTTATGTCATAAGTAGCATACAAAGTATGCATTTTAAACCAATTCAAGGTCACACTCATTTTAAACCAAGTAGTGCACACTCATTTTAAAGTAAACCAAGTCATGTCACATACAAAGTCTGCCTAACAAATTTTAACTGTAAGGAACTACATACATGCATTAAGCATTATAAACTTTAATAAAGTGCATTGCATTTACCAGTTAAACCATCTTAGTCATTACAAAAGAAGTGCTACATAATCTCGACACGCACAAGACCACCGGTCATTACAAAAGAAGTGCCAACTTGTGCCATCTAACTAACCTACTTAACTCGCACAGCACAACACAACCATAACAAAAGAAGTGCCAAATTTGTCAACCTAACTTATCTACTAACTTAACGCACGGTGCACAACACCACCATAACAAAAGAAGTGCCAACTTTGTCAAGCTAACTTAACTACTAAACCGCATGCATACGGTGCACCAAGTAAATACAAAATAAGTGCCACATTGTTCATACCAATCCTCCTCAAACCTTGTTTCTTGGTCTTATAGGAGGTCTCACCTTGGTGCACATTGGTCCGACTTTCTAAGTTGCAATTACCAAAGGTTGTGATGGTATTGAGCTGCATTACTTGGGTGATCGATTGGCTAACTTATTCTCGATATGCTAGCGATCAAAGATTGAACATGTCATGAGCTTCATCAACAAATGCAAGGTCACTAAGATTAGTTGGTTTTGCCAATCCATCGATGGAACCTAATCCAATTCCATATCGCACCAAGTTTGATAAGTCCTTGCATTATGTTCCATATCGCATTCTCCCTTTCCTCCCTCTCCCTCCCATTTCATTTGTTCTTTTTTTAACTCCTCTAAAAGTTTCTGTATTGTTGGTGTTATTGAATCATCTAACTCGAAGCTTTTTGCTAATGCACCGTGTTCTTTGCATTATGTAAACTTTAATATCCTCGAGCATAGAGATAATAAGCTTACCTCTAGCTCCAAGAATCGCCATTGAAGCTCTCTCGAAATCCCATTCTCAAAGGAGGCACAACATGTATCACCGAAGAATGCCTTGCACCATGAACTCGATTCCTCTCCATGAGATAATTATGGCTTCCACATCCAAATTATCTTATCTCCTTCATTTTGCTTGTAAAATCTTGCTCAATGGTAGAGGTCGCGGACTCTAAAAGAGTCTTTTGTAATGTAATCCACCCATTTTCTCTTGAAGTTAGCATACAAGTGTCTCAGGCAGTGCCTATGCTCACCAGGTAGCCAAGTCTTGATCATTCAATCAAACCCCGCATACGTAACATTTTGTAGTCAATATGAAGATATGAGATAAGTTTCAATGCATAAGAGATAACCAATAAAGATTTGATAAGAAATGATGTATTGATAGTACCTTGTGAGCATCTGAGATGACAGTCAATGCAAGACCATTTTCTAGATGAAGATCATCTGCCAAAAGTGACAAGAACCAACAACAATTATTCTTATTTTCAACATCCACCACTGCCCAGGCTATTGGGTACATTTGATTGTTGCCATCTTTTCCCATTGCGATCAACAGCTGACCGCACATATGAGTAATGAAACAACCATCTATACATATCACCCTTCTACAACCAAGAATCCACCAATCATTCACACCGTGAAACACACACGTAACCTATGAAAGTGTGTCATTCCATTGTCATTAACCCGAACATCTATATGGCAAGTAGAACCGAGTTTGAGTCAAGAATTGCTTGTCTATATTCCCAAATCTTACCATAATGCTCAATGAGACCCTTCATGTTCATACAGAGCACATTGCTTTGCTCTTTTGCATTGACCTTCATCGACATAAATCATGTACTTGTCTCTTATATCCTCTCATAAACCTATAAGTCAATGATGGATTCGGACAATCACATTAGCATAATGCCTTGCTATCCAACTAAATGTAACAAGTGAACCCATGTTGTATTTTCTTGTACACTTATGGTCTGAATACAAGGTCTTAATTTGGAAAGATCTTTCACTACCCACCCAAGAAGCCCACAGTCTAAATGGACAATGATGACCCTTTTGTTGTTGCACTTTCATTCTTGTCAACTTTTCCTTAGGTTGATCCTTAACTGGTGTTTTCTTAACATTTTTATGCCTCTTATTTTAGCTTTCTCACCCTTTAAATCTGCATTTCTTTTCTTATTTTTTTTCTTTCTACCAGCACACCTACCCAAAGATACATCTTTAGCACAATAAACAAGCAGAGACTTGTAGTCACTCCTATAATACCACAACTGGTATCCATGTTTGACAATCAGCCAGTGCAAGTTTCAGTTGTTTAGGGTTCTCAAATTTCATTCCTAGGATTGGCACAAATTCATCCCAAGGTGTATATGGGTTTGTATGAAGGATACTTCACACCCTTTTTGACCTTATACTTAGCATCTATGAGATCATCCTCTGGGTTATCTTCTTCAACTATGTATGTACTACTTAAAGGTGGGATGGGGTCATCTCTTTTACCTATGAAGTTACCTTTACCTACAAGCTTATTTAAAAAAGGATCATCTATTGTCAACTTCTCAAAGACTACATTTTGTTCACCTTCTCGTATGAAACTCAACATTTCAACATCCTCATCCTCGGATAATTCCCCATCCTCTTCCCTAACCTCCCGACTAGTGTAATGCAAATTATCATCATCAAAGTGCGCTAAAACATCATAATCATTAAAGTCAGTGTACAAGTCCATCCTAGAGCCATTCTGAAATCCTAAAACCATAAACTCTTCCATGTCAGCCTGTGTTTTAAGCGCCCTAATCCCTCTAGACAATGTTGTTCCAAGAATACAATAATACAATTGTTGTTCTCTATTTACTATTGTTTAAAATCAATTAAGTACGTAAAACAATATTAACAGTGAATAATGACTGAAATTAACATAAGTAAAACACACGAGGTAATTTTCAACATCATATTCTTATTAGAAATAAATCAAAAGAATACGTTACCCAAGTACTTGCGGAATAGTACTTGGGATTGAAATGACAAAGTTTGGGTGACTCCTCTCTAAGCTTAGGCTAAGTCTAAGCACAACTCTTAGAACCCACCGAGCTAGCTCAAGGATAAAGTTGTGTTGGAGGAGTGAAAAGTTGGCTTGTGTGTATGTGTGTTTTACAATTCACAAGCTTCAAACTTTTCACTCTTCTTCTTATGCTATTTATACAAGTATGATTTTAACTTTAACCTAGAAGACAAAAGCATAGAACACGACAAACATGAATCTTGAAGGATTCGATTCTCGTTGTCTTTCTATTTATAGTAGGCGTGAGACTATTTCCTTTGACAGAGAATTGCCGCTTACTATAAATGGAAAGATATGATTTTAGAAGATTGTGACCATCGTAGACGGATAAAGACTTGAGGGACTTAGTTTTATCTCGGTAAAACTTTCCCGCTTTATCCGACTCATTCTTCGCCTTTAAGGCCTTCGGTCTCTTCCTTCATTTGTCTCCGTGTTTAACAGGTTGGAGAGTGGTCGTGAGGGATTCGGTGAGTTATTGTCATCACTCGAATCCACCATCTTCTTCTTGACTTAGTCTTCACCCTTTAAGATCCGCCTTGCTTGAGTGGAGAGGCTTCTTCTTTGCCTCGTACTAAGTATCTCGAAGATGGCTCATCGAGACTAAGCACTCAATGACCGATTGTGTTTAATGGATTAAATACTTAGGATATTTTCTATTCAAATCCAAGATTAAGGGGTTGGGTATTTATCGAACCCAACAGTCTCCCCTATTGGATATACAAATAGCCTAAGTGTTTGATCGATGTAAGTGAGCTAATGGCTTCTTCTTACAATCGAATGTACTAATGAAAATAATAAGGAACTTTGAGTAGCATAACAAAACATACATCTTTTATTGATCGATTACATAATTCCTATCACTAGTACAAGAAGATAAATTGATGTCACCCGGATGGATACCCGGTGCTTCAAGCTTCACTTTCTTGGTGATGAGTGTTTCCTGTCGGGATGGTATCGATCTTAGCATTCGGTCTTGACGAACTCGGCGTTCTTTGAGGATTGGATCGAGAGGCCACAGAATATAGGCGATCATTGCGACCACTCGGCTGATCAATGTCACTCCATCTTTGAAATGCAGGGTTCCATAGACATCAATGTGGAATAGCCCTCTTCGTGCTCTTCAATCACTAGGCAGTTCACAAAATTTACACCTCGAGGCGGTTTTCTGTTGCATTGAAGGCCGAGCACTTTGATCTCGGGTTGAAATCAACTCTTTTCCTTTTGCCGTGGAAGCTTGTGGTTGAGATCCTTGAGGTGCGATCAAGGCAAATGAATTCTCGATTGGTGGTGCATCCTCGACCTTTCATATCTTTTGCTAAGCATCTTCATCACCTCCTTGACCACCTTATTTTGCTTCTTTCCAATGATCGGACCAAGTTCATCAAGTTCGGTGATCCCAAAGTCACCGAATTTTAAGGATCATGAACCTCAAAGTGTCTTTTGTCATCCCTTCGTAAACATTCATAGCCAATGGTTTGGTGTTGGGAATGATTTTGACATCGATGATTTTTCAGAAGCCTTCTACCGGTCATTGTCGATTGTATTCTTTAATTCGCTTTGCCCGAGAGCTTGAGTTTTCTTTCTCTTTTCTTCATACCGAGCTCTCATTGCGACCATTTGAGCACTGAGCTTCCATGAACTTACATCTGCTCGACCTTTTGAGCTTGCTTGCATCTATTCCCACATTTTCACTTCTTGGCAATCACTTTGGTCAATGCCTCCTTAGTCTTCTTATCATCCTCGCCTTGTTTCAATTTCCTTTCTTCTTTAGCAAGGTGTTTGGTTAGGCGTTGAGGAGTGAAGAGGTATTCATGGTCACCGATTTTGTAGGAATCTTCTCGGGCTCGATGGTTGTCGGTATGCCTTTGCCCTTGTCCCGTCTCCGAGGAAGATGATGCAATAATGGGAGGTGTTGTTGTCATGATTGGTGTTAAGACCGCCGGTGTTGTTGTTGTTGCATGAGGTGGAAGTGATGAGATTGGTACTACTTGAGACCAGTGCTTGATGATGATGATGTTTGAGTGCTTGAGATCGATGGTGTTTGCTCCCCTCGGTGTGAAGAGGAGTTTCTTGACAATATTCTCCCCTCAAGCTGTTTCCGTAGCGTCGGTGAGGGCAAGAGTTGGAGTAGGTCTTGAGGGGTGACCGGCTTGACCTTTGAAGGCCTCGATAGATTTCGGTCATCATGGCCTTTATTTCGAAATGTCTGCTGAAGACCAAAGACCTTTGCATCCAAGTTCGCATGAGATAACTCCAAGGCGCTCAATCGTGGACCAAGATTCCAAGCTATAGAAGACGAGGCTGAGTCAAGGTGGCTACTGAGTGTTCAGTGAGTCCATGGTGATCTCAAGAGTCTCGAGGCAAGTTTGAAGACCCCGAACATTTGCGGACTTGAGCATCTCTATAAGGTCGGTGAGCCGGATGAATTTTTGCATATGCCTCGATCGCCTCGGCACTTTGGCATTTAGCCTGGGTCTTCTTTGATGACTTCCCGATTTCATCAATTGTAACCCCAACCGAAGATGCTTGAGGAACTTAACCATGTGTTCATCCATGTTGACAAGATGGTGGTACATAAGATCTACGTGTCGTGAACATTTTGTTGAAGGTGAGCACATCGGATCTAAGGTCGGTAATGGCAAGCAGCTTCAACAGTGTTGATCCCAAAACAGTTCAAGAACCCCGTAAAACAGCTTCCTTGTAGCCCTCTTGATCCACTTAACCGCTTGTCTTTCGGTGAGTGGAAGAACATTGTCAAACCTTGAATTCATCGAGCCGGAGGATGAGGTGAGTCATTGTCTTGATTTGAAAAGGTGACTCGATGCGCTCCTCGTGGATCGCCGAGGCTCTTGTTCGATTTGAACCTCGGCGTCCACTTCTTCCCCGCCGATAAAATAACATCATCACTTTCAGCAGTTCATCATCCGATTTTAGTAATTCAACGACCTCAAAGAATGCTTAACGATGGAGGGGAATGGGTTCCATATCGTGGTGGTATTGATCCTCCGAGTCTTTGTCCCCGTGGACCCCTCGGACAACGGTGGGAGTTTCCAGCGTCTTCTCGGGAGTCGATTGGTTTTGGGTTCCGTATCGGCGGGTTGTTCCTTTCCTCCCGAGTCTTTGTCTCCTAGTGTCCCCCGAGACATTTGGTGGGTATTTTCCAGTGCCTTTAGCGCAGTCGGTGAATGTTGTATCCCTATCGGTGGGTTGTTTGTTTCCCCTAAGTCTTTGGGATCGATCGGTGTGCCTCGACAAAGACTTGGATTTGTTAATGTCATCATCGGCGTAGTGGAAGCGCCCCCTACCACCGGTTGTTTGTTTCCTCCGGATCTTGGGGAGTAGTAGATGTGACCAAGGGCACCGACTGTGATGTATCAATGTCCTTCGTTGTCACGGGGTGATTGTTGCCCGTCGGTGGGTGTCTTTTGGTCTCGGGCTTTTGTGCCTCTTGGCGGTGCTCCTCAAGCCTCGGGGCCCCGAGACTTTGGTTTAGTCTTAGTCCCGGCCTCGAGACTTCCCTTTCTCTTTTAAGAAAGGGGTTTGGAGACACCGATCCCTCCCGGTTGTTTACAAAGAACCATATGGGCGTCAATTCAATAGGTGTGACAAGGGATGGGTCCTTTTGAAAGTTTGAAGGACTCGGGATGCCGTAACCAAATTTTTCATCCCGAGTATAATTGGCACCCAAGAATTGTAAGCAGACAAGAGACAAACCTAGGATACGAAATATACTTAGTCTAGTTTTGCTCAGTAGCTTCATTACAAGATCATTGTAAATGATCTCCCTATGTCGACGGTGACCCCATTCATCGAGCGATGCCATCATCAACCAATAGAGTTAATCTGTTAAGTGGATGAGTGGTTCCCAGAGGACCCGAATCACAAAAGTGAAAAGGATCCTCCAAGCCACGGGAATGAACTTTTAGTATTTGGGGTCTTGTCCAAAATGTTGGATCCAAAACGATTTGTTTTAACCCATCCTTCACCAGAAGGTTCGGGATGGGCGACATAAACACCTTTGTTGTAATCTAACCTGTTGAAGTGCAAAAGTTTTGTAATCCAGGTGTGTTGTTGCCCCATTAAGACCGAACTCGATGAGATACTCCCCGAGTGGTCTAAGGTTATTCTCATCGAGAGAAGGTGTCGGGTCAAAGGTTTTAGCAGCTTGCCCAAAACTCCCGAGGTAGTTTGGGTACACCACCGAGGACATTTACAAAGGCCGTTTGGTGGGCGGTTGAATAAAAATTTTACAATGTCTTTATAGGTTGGGACATTTTCGTGGTATTCAAAATTACCTATGACATTATTTGTTTTGAATTCAACGTTAGTGAGATCCCCTACCATCGAGAAGCAAACCGAGAGATTGTGTTCTAGCCATATCTATTAAAGAAGTTTTAGGGTTTTAAAAAGCGTTTGGCAAGAATAATCAAAGTGTTTAGATCTCTAGTTTGTGATGAAAAACTTTGTAAATGTTTACAAGGAGGGTTTTCCAAAATATGTTTTGAAGGTTTGAGAACACACAAATATTTCGGATTTGAGAAAAGATTTTGACAGAGTTTAGTTGCGTAAATTGATTTGTGTGTGTTTTAGTGGTTTTGAAGAGGGTATTTATAGAGTAGTGAGAGGGGTGGTTTTGTATAAGTGTGGATATGTAAAGACCCTTTTTGAGATCGTTTGATATTCCACATTTAATGCCACCTACTACATCACGCAGTAAATTCCCATCTTTCAAGGAAAACAGTTGTAATGCACAGTAAAAGTGCACTATAGCAGTAATAAAATATCCATAGGATATTTTATGTGAGAGAAGGCATTTAATGCCAAGTGGTGTGAGGTAAATGATGATACTCTCTGACAGTAAGACATGTATTCCTATATTGAGTTGGTGGGATTACCAACCTAGGACATTAAAGTAACTAATACTTGGAGCATTTAGTTACTCATTCAATGCTTTCATCGTGGACCACGAGTGAGTCTTACTCATTCAAAGAGGGTTGATTTTGGATGTTCAGGGAGACGAACCGCTTCACGTAACTCACCGAGATTGGTTTTCGATGCCCGACTTTCAATGTCAAGCATTCCTAATTCAACTTTCACCTCACGGTAGGCTCATCCAAAGGTTTGGTGAAGATATCGCAAGTTGATATTCATGAGGGATGAAGTAAAGCTCTATGTCTCCTTTCATTATGTGATCCCCGATGAAATGATATCGATATCAATGTGTTTGGTTCTTTGATGAAGGACGGGGTTGTTGGAGATTGCAATTGCACTTGTGTTGTCACGAGAAGATGGGTACCATTTTGAAATGGATGTCATAGTCACCGAGTTGACTTTTCATCCATAGAACATTAGCACAACATCCTCAGCTGACCACATATTCACTTTTCTGAAGACATAGCCACCGATTCTCGCTTTTAGCACTCCAACAAACCAGCTTTTCCTCCAAGGAATTGACAGACCACGAGGTGCTTTTTCTATCCATGTTGCGACCAAAGATAATCGAATCGAGTATCCTTTGAGATCAAACCACGAGCATTTTAGATAATAAAGTCCAAGGCTTGGGGTTCCCTTGTGCACCGAGTATTCTTTTAGGCTGCGATGAGGTGGGATTCTTTGGGATTGGGCGATATCTAGCTATGAGATGATCGAGAATCAATGTCCAGTCCGCAAGCGCTTAGATACATCAAAGAGCCAACAATCCCTCCGAAATGGGTTTGATTCTTCGATTGCCGGTGAGATCGGGTCCAAGATTGTTAGGAGGACCATTGGTGTCTTCACCGAGGCACGATCGATATTTCATATTTCTTCAAGAGATTTCTTGTGTATTTCTCTTGATGATGGAGATTCCTTTATCGATCTGCTCGATTTGTAGTCCAAGGACATAAGTGAGTTCACCCATCATGCTCATTTCAAACTTCTTTGTCATCGCTTTCAAACTGCTTGCAAAGAGTGTAGTTTATGTGAGCCAAAGATGATGTCATCAACATATACTTGGACCAAGATGACATCAAGTTTTGTCCTGTAGATAAACAATGTGTTGTCTATCTTTCCTCGACAAACTTGTTTTGGATGAGGAAGGCCGAGAGTGTTTCATACCATGCCACAGGAGCTTGTTTTAGACCATAAAGGGCTTTATCAAGCTTGCGAGACATAGTCGAGGAATTCACTACTCTCAAAGCACGGTGGTTGTTGAACATAAACTTCTTCCTTGAGCTCACCATTTAGGAATGCACTTTTACATCTATTTGATAAACTTTGAAGTTCATGTAGGAAGCATATGCAAGGAAGATCCTCGATGGCTTCCATTCTTGCAACAGAGCAAATGTCTCATCATAGTCAATGCCTTCTTGTTGACATGAACCTTGGCTACAAGTCGGCTTTGTTTTTAATGACGATGCCGTTTTCATCGGTTTTGTTTCGAAAACCCACTTCATTCCTATGACTATGACATCCCGAGGACATTTGATCAAGGTCATGACCTTGTTTTATCAAACTGTTGCAATTCTTCTTGCATGGCCTCGAACCCAACTTGGGTATTTTAGAGCCTCGGTGACACTTTTGGGTTCTATTTCGGATAGGTAATCAACATATAGACATTCATTGGTCAAGTCAGATTAAGTTAGCAGCCATGCTTCTAGTGAGCATGCCTTCAGTGGGTTCACCAATGATGTTTACAAGCTCAATGTCCTGAGATCTTGTCCACTTACTTTGTGGTCTGGGATCTGAGCTTGAAGATGTCACTGGGAGTTCATCTGTGAGATAGGGTGCAGGACCCATAGTATTATCAAGAGCATCTGTTGAGATGTCTTGTTCAGGTTGGGTTTCATGAATCACAGGGTCCTGAACATTTGGTTCAGTGATACCTATCCCATTAGGGACTGATTGGTTATCAATGAATTCACTGATGGTTGGTTGTGACAGATTGTGAGGCAAGACATAATATGAGATGTCAGCATCGACTTGGTATGAGGAATTGATTTCGATGTTAAACTCATCGGGAGGATATCTTGAAGAGTTATCAATTCCTATCTCCTCGATCGAGGTGTTGGAGAACCTAATGCTTTCGACACTTTCATCAAGGTGACATGAAAGGTTTCCTCAACTTGTTGTCTCCTTGTGTTAAATACCAAGGCTTTGGAGATCGGTGAGTAACCTAGAAAATATCCATTATCGACTTTAGCATCAAACTTGCCTAGATGATCCTTGTGATTATGAATAAACACAGGACATCCAAATACATAAAGTAGGCGATATTAGGAAGTCTACCTTTGAATATCTCATATGGGGTTTTATTATGTCTTTGACAATGATTGACTGTTTGACGACTTCATCCGAAAATGCTTTGAGAGGGTGAGCCATTTAACATGGTTCTTGCGACCTCGATGAGAGTTCTTTTTCCTTCACTACCCCATTTTGTTCGGGGTATAAGGAGAGGAGAAATTTTAGGAGATTCCTCTCATCACGAAACTCTCAAGCTCGGCATTTCTAAATTCAAGACCATTGTCGGTTCGATTTGTTTCACAAGAATGTCATTACGGTTTTCAATGTTCACGATGAATGACATTATGGTATTAGTCTGACTCTTTTGGAAAGAAAGTATACCCAAGTGTACCTTGAAAACTCGTCGACAATGACAAGTGTATACTTACCATCTTGGATTGATCTAGGACTAAGCGGTCCAAAGAGATCCATATGCAAGAGTGAAGGCGTTTTGATGGAGAAGTTTTGCTTGGTTTTGAAGGATGCTCTTTGATGTTTGCCTTTTCACAGTGAGCATGGTTTATCTTTTGCAAAACCAAGTGATGGTAAGCCAAGGACCTTGTTTTGTTTTGCCAAGTTGTTGAGTTTTTAAAGTTTAAGTGCGAGAGTCTCTTGTGCCACGTACCAGTTGATGGTTTCGATTGGCTTTGGCAAAGAGACAAGTTCCATCTTTAGAGGCGTTGACATGTCTAAGACATAAACATCATCTCCTAGAGCAATCAACACAACTTCCTTGTTGGCATTAAAATGGTACCTTGTTTGTCATTGAATTAGACAATGTACTTTGCATCACATAGCCGATCGACATCGATGAGATTGTATTTGAGACCATTGACATAAGCTATTCTAGAAAACTATTCCATTGCGCCATCTTGAACCATAACCTTGAGCTGGACATGATGAATTATCACGAAACACTACCTTGGGTCTGGTTCTTTACAAACTTGTGCAGATATTTCTTTACACCACCATGCTTCGAGCATCCATCGTCGAGATGCCGATAGGCTCCTGGCATGCCTCTTCTTCATTGTGATGTTAACCCATTCTCCATTTACGCATGATTCTTTCCAACGACTAGCTTGTCTTCCTCGAGAGGGCCATCCGATGTGACATGCACCATTTCGTCATCGATGAGGCGGCTCTTCATCGATCGAAGGTTTCAACAACAAGACCTTTGTTTTACCTTGCATGATTGAACACTTTTTGGTTACGAGGATGGCCTCAAGCAATGCAAGCTTAGCTTTGATTTTCCGTACTTAGCTTCAAAATCTATTGTTTTGTTACGGTCGATTTATTTTGAAAGTTTTGATGAGACCGATAGATTTTAGGTTGAAATTTGGTAAAGCCCGAGGAATGATTTGAGCTTGATGGTGCAGAAGAGGTTCGAAATTGTTTTTGAAAAACAGTCCTTTGCAAAATGACCTCTTTGTGACACTTAAAGCATTCGGTGTCCTCGTTTGCTTTAGCCGTTGAAAACCTTTGTTTCTTTTAATAAACCTTGAGAGTTTGCAAGGAGTGCTCTTTCACGAAATTCAACGTTCAGTCATTTAAGTACTCCTCACATGATCTCTCATCGGGCTCATCATCGAGTTTTCTTGAAAATCTTGAACCACATTGTTAGAAAAGCGGTTGACATAGGTGAGGAGGTGGTCGGGAATTCTTGATATCCCGAGACTTCTTTAAGTCGGGGTATCGTCTGTGATGAGGTTTTCCTCATAGACAAATTCCCATAAATTTCGGGAAGATCAAGGTTTTGGATATGATTTGCATTTCTAAGTCCCCGAGAGAAGTTTAACCACTTCTCGTGAAGGCATTGACAAAACCAACATTAATCTCATGTTTGGACAACTTAACACCATCATTAGCCGCCCATTTAAAAGGGTTTTGTAACGGTGTAAGTTTGAGAGTGTTTCTAAGTCCCTAGCCACAAGGTATTATACTCAAGTTTCGTGTCCATTATCCTGTTTTCCTTGGTATCAGCGGACCTCATGGCTATGGACTAGGTCATCCCAGTTTGTTTAGGCAGATTACGACTTATAATCGACTCCATTATATCATCGGGGAGACATGATATGATGATACTTTTGAGTCTTTGGTCTGGTTGACCACTCTCCTTTCATCCAGGTCCATCGAGCTTGTGTTTGGGCAAACCTTCAAAGATCTTTGGGACAAATGGACCTTCATTTATACACTTGATATAATAAGGTTCCATCGATCAAATAGCAAAGCATACGCTTTTTCCATTTGTTGAATTTACCAACTTCAAGTCTAGGGGCAACACCGAGAAAGCTCCACCCTTTTATCGACTAGTTGGGGTACATCAATTTTAGCCATATAGGATCCTAATTTAAAAACTTTTAGAGCGGCCTAAAATGAGTTTTATAATTAGCCTTGCTCGATACCACTTGTTGTTCTCTATTCACTATTGTTTAAAATCAATTAAGTCGTAAAACAATATTAAAAGTGAATAATGACCTAAATTAACATAAGTAAAACACACGAGGTAATTTTCAACATCATATTCTTATTAGAAATAAATCAAAGAATCGTTACCCAGTACTTGCGGAATAGTACTTGGGATTGAAATGACAAAGTTTGGGTGACTCCTCTAAGCTTAGGCTAAGTCTAAGCACAACTCTTAGAACCCACCGAGCTAGCTCAAGGATAAAGTTATATTTGGAGGAGTGAAAAGTTGGCTTGTGTGTATGTGTGTTTTACAATTCACAAGCTTCAAACTTTCACTCTTCTTCTTATGCTATTTATACAAGTATGATTTTTAACTTTAACCTAGAAGACAAAAGCATAGAACACAACAAACATGAATCTTGAAGGATTCGATTCTCGTTTGTCTTTCTATTTATAGTAGCGGCGAGACTATTTCCTTTGATGAGAATCGCCGCTACTATAAATGGAAAGATATGATTTTAGAAGATTGTGACCATGCGTGGGCGGATAAAGACTTGAGGGACTTAGTTTTATCTCGGTAAAACTTTCCGCTTTATCCGACTCATTCTTCGATCTTTAAGGCCTTCGCCTCTTCCTTCATTTGTCTTGATGTTTAACAGTTGGAGAGTGGTCGTGAGGGATTCAAGAGTTATTGTCATCACTCACCGAATCCACCATCTTCTTCTTGACTTAGTCTTCACCCTTTAAGATCCGCCTTGCGGAGTGGAGAGGCTTCTTCTTTGCCTCGTACTAAGTATCACGAAGATGGCTCACCGAGAGACTAAGCGCCAAATGACTGATTGTGTTTAACGGATTAAATACTTAGGATATTTTCTATTCAAATCCAAGATTAAGGGTTTGGGTATTCTTGAACCCAACAACAATCTCATGTAGGCTTATTAAGCACTAACCTTTCCACTATCTCGAAACAAGCTGTTGAACTTCGTGAGTTTGATAGTACTCCTTGAGATCGTTTTGAGCCTTAGGGTTTAACAATAACAAAGATAATAAACATTGCAGTGGAATAAACATAAGTACACTTTGTTATTGACACAAGGTTTATCATTCACTAACTCCTCCAATATATTATTTGATCAGAATAATAACGTGTTACCTAAATGTAACAGGGATCTAAGACACCTCAGATCTTGGAGGTAAACAACTAACCTAGGCGTTCATAAACTCCACGCCCTAGGTTACACGCACACACACCTTTAGACTACATTATTGGAAGACTTGTATATTAAACCTACACCCCATGTCCTCTTTATATACTAGAGGATTAGGGTTTACAAAATACTACGAAGGACTAAATAATAAATCTTCTTTTGCTAGCAAGTCCTTCCATCTTTTTGTAGGTTTCATCTTTGTCACTTTAAGTCCCTTTGTTTCATTCTTCTATTTACTTTGTCTCATCAAATCCAAGGAATCTAAAACCCAACAATCTTCCCTATTTGATGATGACAAAACAAACAAAATCGTGTACCTAACTTCCCTAGACGAAGTAGCGAGGTTGAGATGTAAACATCTCCTAAATGAAACAAATCTTGTCTTCCCTTAATCCATGCCATCGCACTCAATATTTCTTCCCTTTTGTTATCAACAAATAGAGAATATAAGCGATGAAACTTCCCTTGAGTGGTGCATAAAATGATTCTTCAAATCAGTAAGCTCCATGTAATGATCACTTGTGAAGAAAACCAAATATAACTAATTTGATGAAGAAGTAAAATCACCCAAACTTGCATCTTATGTCTTGTTTATCCACGTGACTCTGAACGTATACTAACCAATGTATAAGGAGACCGCAATCTCTTGACAATAAGCACTGAGCACAATAACGTCACTCCTTAAAGTGTTTGTCAATTCTTCGTCACAATCATTTAAGCGCGAACAAGTTATCTACAAAGTGTAACACCCACTTTGAGATATGATAAGAACACAAACCTGTGAAACTCAACTACAACATCAAATTAATGATATTCAACCGTCTTCGTAATCAATTATTCAATAAATCCAAATCCGAGCTTTTAAATCTTTTAAGAACAACTTCCAAATTCCGTGTGTGAACCAATCTCCTATGTGTGTGTCATCCAACATCTTCCAAACCATCTAAACTTCAAACTTTAACTTCCCCTTAAATCGATAAAGTATCAACGCATGGCCACCAACATTTGATACAACTGCCCTTAAATCAATCGATAACCATGTGCACCTTGACAATTCACAAAAACTCGTAATTCATTACCCATGTGCACCTTGATATAAAAATATATCATTTACTCATCTCCAAGTAGCTCAAATATCATGCTCGTAACATGAGTCTCAAAACCAAAACCATCTTCAGTTTGTCATCTAATTGCTATTTTGTCCACATGAATTTTCTTCCATGCACCACTGACATCATACCGCATCATAATAAAATAATACATGACCAACTTGATGCTTGTCAAGTATTATGAATGAACAAATCAGTCCGAAAACAGCAGATTAAAAGCACTAGCAATAGGAACGAGTAAAAGCTAGCAGTGGTTAGCTTTCGAGAAGCCCATCAGTGGTTACAAGTAAAGCTATCAGTGGTTTCGATATAACTATCAGTGGTTTTGAGAAGCTTGTCAGTGGTTACGAGAAAACTAGCAGCGGTTACCAAATAAATTCCAACAGCCTCGAATGCAACAATATGAGCTTGTATCCTTTATAAGTTTTAACCAATCGGGTACCACATAAACTCATAAAATAATCCACAATACTCATCGCAACCGTAGCAAACGAATTGTTTAAATATTAAGGCACGAGGTAACTTACATATTTGAGATATACCATGCACATTATCAATTTAATATGTACCCCAAAAGTGAATGAATGAAGATATCAATGTACTGACCTTTGATCTTAATATATCGTGACATACCACCGACAAAGAATTAATTAGCACCGTCCAATGTAATAAATTTAGTACGAGGTAGAGATTAAAGATGCAAATCAGTAGTTTTCATAATCACCTTTCTTTATTCACTGATAATAGAATCTTGTAAATAGCAGCAATCGGTAACAACAAGCCCAAAAATTCGAAATTAATACCTCCTACTGCAGCCAACTTAGACAGCGAATAACTTTGGCATAAAAACTCAGATCGACATTCCCTTCGGTGGAAAGTTAGATGAGTATATAGAGAAGCTCCACCAAAAATTTCAGCCCGATCCAACGGTTAACGAAAAAGTGATTGCCGTTAAAACAAAGGTCTTTGCAGTAAAGTTGCGAATTCTGCACAAATCCGATTTTCTTCAAACTTTTTCGCCAAGAAACCTTGCGAATCCCTAGGTAACGAGCTCCCCAAGCTCTGATACCACTTGTTGATCCCAGTTGAGCAAACGATCTAATATAGAAACTGACTTAAACAAAGAACTTATCGAGTATTACGCGGAATTTAACACTTGATCTTAAGAAGAAGAACAATTAACTTTCAACACCTCAATATTATTTATTAATACGAATACTCTTACAGTATTAGGGTTTTGCAACCTTGAAGTGAAAACGACTTTAGATATCTAACACTTTCTTGAGTACAAATTAACAGACTTCTTCTTGTTAACAGTTTCTAGATCACAAGCTCTGATACCAATTGTGGAGTTTGATAGTACTCCTTGAGATCGTTTTGAGCCTTAGGGTTTAACAATAACAAAGATAATAAACATTGCACAGCGGAATAAACATAAGTACACTTTGTTATTGACACAAGGTTTATCATTCACTAACTCCTCCAATATATTATTTGATCGAGAATAATAACGTGTTACCTAAATGTAACAGGATCTAAGACACCCTCGATCTTGGAGGTAAACAACAACCTAGCGCTCATAAACCCACGCCCTAGGTTACACGCACACACACCTTTAGACTACATTATTGAAGACTTGTATATTAAACCTACACCCCATGTCCTCTTTATATACTAGAGGATTAGGGTTTACAAAATACTACGAAGGACTAAATAATAAATCTTCTTTTGCTAGCAAGTCCTTCCATCTTTTTGTAGGTTTCATCTTTGTCACTTTAAGTCCCTTTGTTTCATTCTTCTATTTACTTTGTCTCATCAAATCCAAGGAATCTAAAACCCAACAACTTCCATGTCTTCAAATTGAATGTCATTAATTATCTGCCACTCACCATTTATGTATTTCAGAGGGTTGGGGACAAAAACCCCATCGTGATGGAGTTTTACTGTGAAGTCACCCATTAGTTAACAACCTGCAATTGAAAATTAGAAATTAGGGTTCCACAATTCATTAATTACATATTCAAAAAAATTAGGGTTCCAAAATTGGGGATATCAAAATTGTGGTTTCAAAATTGGGGTATCCTAATTAGGGTTTTATAATTCGTCTTGAAAGAAAAAAAAAATAAAGAGTAATAAAGGTTTATAAATCATACCTTTTGTTTATCAAGATCAATCATACGATTAGGGTTATAAATTGAGGATAATATGTGTGTTTTCTGATGTGTTTCTGAGATAATATGTGTGTGGGCAACAATTGACTAAGTATAAAAACCCTATCTTAAGTGTTTGTATATCCACGTGTGTTTAGTAAGGGAAAAAAGCCAAGTGTATAATGGTAATCGTATACCGCTACTACCCTAATATTAGCTAGAACGAATAATATTTGAATGTATATTAGCTAGCTTTGATACTTTACAAAGTACATTGCGTAGATGTGTTTATTTGAAAAAATATGTTGTGTATCTTTAGCTTTCACTCTCATAAAAGATGTAAATTTTCCATCCTGCCTGTTACTCCATATATATCATCAAAAGAATAGTAAATAGTTAAAAGATCTTCTTCGTCCACAAATAATTGTTTTCACACCCGAGAATATACATTTACTCCGTATAAATATAAGAGTGGTTATTGGTTTGTTAGTGTTTTCTCTTTCTTAATTTTTTTTAACAATGAAAGGTTTAATCTAAATTATTTTTTTACAACTTTTAATAATAAATTCTAGTAAAGGTAATATATTAAATTAAATCAAACATATGTATCTATTTTTAGTAGTGAAGAGTTAGTTTGTCATAACTCAAAAAGAATTGTGGACAAATAATTTTATACGGAAAGATTAATAATTATGCAATTAGTTTTAGGGATGTAGTGGACATTAAATCAATTGGATATCCATCCGATCCAATCTATCGATGAAGGATATGGATGAGCAAAATTGGTCATTAATGGATATTCATATGGATGTGAGCAGTTATTTACGGATCGGACATGGATTACATGAATTACTCATTTATCACCGAAATATACACATGTTTTTTAAATTCGTAACTACTATATACGTTTTAGATCTTGTTTTCTTAACTTGACATTTTAATTGCTAACGTAACTTTCATCACATAAAAATATACTAAAGTTATACGATACTTGTAACACTCCTAATTCTGTGATACGCATCGAATTCAAACCGGTGTTACTTCATGGCACAATGATTATAACAATAGAAAACGAACTCTAATGGAGTCGTTTTAAAAGGTTTATCATTCGATTTATATAAATATCAGAGTTTACAAAATGAGGTCCCAGTAGTTTCACGGTTTATAAAATACATTAAATGGGTTTTCGAATGATAATAAATATTATAGCCCTCTTGAGTATATGCGCCCTTCCTTTCCATCCTTGCCGACCTCGTTCATTATGGACTGAGATAAACATGTTTAAAGGGTCAACACAAAGGTTAAGTGAATCCATAGGTTTATTGTTAAATGTTGAACACATAATGCTTGTGTGGGTTGCGTTGTTATACACCCATAATGTTGAAAACAAACAGCTTATTATTGCACTAAGTTCATGCAACCAAAGTTAACGTGTTCCAATATAAATTGGTGAAATTGTTGGTACCGCCCTAATAGGTAAAATTGTCGTTTTACCTAATGTTACTCAAATATAGTGTGTTTGTTTGCCTTTAATGGGGCCAACACAAACGGGATTCATCAATCCCATAGATCTATTCACAATATTCGCTCACTCTCTACAGTGATTAATGGTTCATGATTTAGGGACTTATGTTTGGCAATTATGTTTACTTAGTGACAATAAAACAACGGATAGCAAAAGTTCAAATGTTTGTGTGTTCATGTTAAAAATAGCATGTATCTCCCCCAAGGGTTTGTAAAACAGTTAAGTAATAGAAAGTGGGGCTATGAACTCACCGTGAGTAAATGATATCAAATGTATAGTGAGGAAGATGGATATGCCGTGAGAACCTCTACGAGCAACCTAGAATATGATGTTGCGACTTAGGTTTGAAATAATGATGCGAAAGTAATAATAAGCCTATATACGTCTTTATATTGATCATGATGTAGTACATGGTAGTTGTGTATGTCGTTCATAGAAATGGTCTAGTTGTGAAAACGTGTTTAGTTTATATATATCGTACTACCGTTCAGGCCATCACAATTTAGAGGTCATGTAGTAAACTATCTAGGAGCTAGGATACTTTAATTCGTAAATTCAGCAACTCGTCGATCCGTTTACCTAAATGAAACCCCTCACATGAAGCTTGATCGGTGCAGAACCGTCAAGTTTTATCACGCAAGTCCGCCACTTGTGAATGGCGGATCGTAACAAACTTAAAACAGCTCAAGCACGAATGCAATGAAGATCGGAGAGTATAGTGTTTCCCAGTCGTTAAGTCCCAACGAGTCATGAGAATAGTCGGGCGTGTAGTGATCGGGAGATTTGAGCAGGAAAGAGATTTGAAGATGATTATAACTAAGGAAAAGCCCATAAACTACAGGGGCTTAAATGCAAATTAAAGAAAGTTAAAAGATAAAATCTATTAAATAAACGCTATCACTATATTTAAAATGATGAGCGTTTAAAACTAAAAACTTACGCTTTAAAACAAAATTACGTAAACGTACAAATAAAAACGTGAAACTTATACAATATAAATCCTAAAAATATGAAAATACATTTTTACAATCCTAATGATATAAGAAAATTTATAGAAAAGAAAATTATTTTATAACTAAATATCTAATTATTATTAATTAAAAACTATTTTAACTAATTAATAATGACCTAAAATACAAGAAAATAGGAAACAAAGCTAGAAAAATAAAATTAAGACTTAGAAAAATCTAAAATATCAAACTAGAATTTTCAAAACTATTTTTGTATTTTTCGATTATTTTCTATTTTCTAGGAATTAAATACTATTTAAAACTATTTAAATTATCTAAAATACAAATTTAACTAAGAAAAATATGGAAAAATACTTTTTGTCTTTTATATTTATCTAAACTTAATAAAATTGAAAACTTATTTTTAGAACCTTTTTCTAATTTTTATATTAAATACTAATTAAAATGCTTAAAACTCATTTAAAATAGGAAAATAGCAAATTAACTTAGAAAAATCGAAAATTTCGTGAAAAGTCTAAAACATATTTAGGAAGCTAGGAAAATTGGAAAAACAAGAGCTTGCTTGTAGGAATAAGGAATCGATGCCACAAGTGCTTAAAATAAGACTTGAGATAAGCTAATGAGCTCCAATAAGCACCAACGATACAATGTAGCAATAATATGCAATAAGAACCGAGAATGCAATGAGTCCGAACTAGCTTTGACCTCGATATGCAAGATTGATCAAATTTGAAAGATTAGCTTATAAACCAAAAATTGATGGATCCTATTTTGAGCAAGAAAATAAGCCACACAATAAGCTACAAGCGCAAAATACAAATTGGAACTAATAGAAGACCTGGTTGAGACTTGGTATACCAAAGATTAGACCAAGGTGAGCTAAAATAAGCCACTGACAAGCTCAACACAAGCCGCATAAAACACATGCGAGCTAAGTGCCTGCCAGGCACTTAACATCATTTTGACAGTTTATATGAAGCTTAAAGAAAATTCACAAAATGTAAAAATTGGAGATAAGAAACTAGATCAAGAACACTTTCTAAAAATACAATTTCCATTTGATTTGGTTCAGAATTGAGCCCAAGAAAAATCACTCCAGTTGAGCAAAAACAGAAAATTGTGCAATTTGACTTTTTGATACAAACATGGAAAGTTGACTTAACTGAGGTTTGATCAAGATTTATAGACAAAAAATGATGTTATAAGGTTAAATGAAGCTATAGCAAACTTAGGTTATGACTTTTAAACATAAAACAAAAGTTGGATTTGGTAAAATCACAACAGTTGAGCTGCTAGATTTCATGAAAAGGAATTTTGACTTAAACTGTTCTAAGGTGCAAATAGGTAACTGAATTGGTTTCAAATGAGCATAACAAGCTTAAGACTACAAGACTAAACCACTGACCACACCTAAATGTCAGTTAAAGCAGCTATTCCAAACACCCTTAACAAGCGATTTGTACATGCTTTTGCTAAACTCTACACTAGCTTATATTATTATTGATCAAACTAAGTTTACTAGCTAGAATTAACACTAAATGAACAGACATAAACCATTCTCAATCACGGATACAAGACAAGCATAAGATGCAAAATGACTTGAAATAGAAAGTAACATACAAACTCACATAGGTCTATCTTGGATTTCGAGACTAAAACCAGAACCCAAATTGGTACTAACCTATTCTATATCAACCCATTGTCACATCTGTATCAACCAAATTCTTTTCCAAATCTGGATGAGCCAAAACTTCTTGCACCATTGACTTTTGTTGACCACCAACAAAATGTGTCTAAACTTGAGTTTTTATCTTGCCCAGAGCTTTAAATACCTAAATAAGCTCATTGGAATTTAAAAATAAGGTGTTGAAGATCTGGATATAAGAACTTGAAAATGCATTTTCAAACAGTGAACATGAATATTTGAATTTTAGGAAAAACCTTTAATTATCACTTAAAAACAGTTGTATTGATTCAACAACTCAACTTGAATACATTGGAAAAGAAAATTACATCTTAAAACATTGATTAAGCTAATTTTATAAAATCGACATACAAAGAAATTTAAAACTAACTCTTGGTCTTCCTTCTTTCTTTCTCCTTTTATACATTTGAAAGCTTCCACGTGTCCTTTAGAGTAAATCCCACCAATCCTGTGAGCCAATGAATGAGCAGAAGTTACTTTGGCCATTTTATGGTTTTGGCGGGAAATATGGGATTTGACTTGTAGGCCTGAAAACTAGCACTAGGGGGTGGATTTGTAGGTATGATGAGTGTGGAGAGGTGATAAGGATAAGGTGATGGGATGGTGTTGGGAGATGGAATTGCAGGGTAGGCAAGTGGGGAAGAAAGCAGGATAAGGGAGGGAATACTGTGGAGTTTGACTGGGTGGTTTGACCAGGGGGTCAAAAATAGAGAAAGGGTCAAGGGGGTCAATTGGGTGTATGGCAGGGGTCAAATGTAGGTAAAGGGTCCATTTGGTTTAGGCTTAGAATACAAGGACTAGAATGTAATTATCCAATTCTTGAAGGACTAATCCTGCCATTATTCAAAAGTTGTTACAAGGACTAAAGCGACAACCTTCAAAAGTACAAGGACTTGTTTTGACAATTTCAAATTTTCGAGGACTAAACTTGCCAAATTTCAAAGTTCGTGGACCTTTTCGCCATTTTACAAAAGATTTATTCAAGGACCATTTTGACAAATTAGAATATTTGGGGACCTTGAATAACATTTCTCTTTATTTAGATTTACCGAGGACCTGCTTTTGACAACTTTTGAAACTTGGGGACTAAAGCGCCAATTATGCAAATTTTATACGTTTTCACCGTTTTTGATATTTTTGCATTTAAAACACATAAAACACTAATTTGTGATATTTTTATCATTTTGATCGTTTACGAGTGTTTTCGGATGTTTTTGCGGTTTAAATAGTACAAAACGATGAGTATTTAGACACTCATCAAAGCTCCCTAGTATTGTAGCACTTAATAGATAAGACATATGTTTTGTTTATATATCATAAGTGTCATATGGTTTGTAAACACAAGTTACAAGGTTGTTTGGTTATGATTGGGAAATTATAATGGTTATCACAAGTATCGTCATAATTTATGTCACAAGTGTTTTAAAGAAAAGTTTACAAGTTTCTAAATTGTAAAGTTGGTTATTACAAGTATAGTTTCATGGTTTATCGAGGGAGTAGATCCAAATTGTATTGTATACGTTTAGGTTTGTCAAGGCTAAGGCCTTTGGTTTACGGTCTCGGTTTAGGAAGCCTTGAGGCTTTAGCCAAGGCCTTTTCATGGCTTTGATCTAGGCTACCATGGTCTTGAGACTCAACCTTGGCCTTAGCCGTGTCTGTGGTCTTGGCTTAAGGCCATTAGGCCTCTTGGTTTGCCTTTAGTTGTGACAAAAGTATATTTATATAGGGCAGTTTCAGTTTTTGAAAGAAAATGGCATGTTTTAAGTGTTTTCAGGGCTCGGGGTTTTTAGCAAATGAAGGAAAATGTCCTTCCGGACAAATTTCGTGTTTTAACTTTTGATAAACGGAATGAAAGCCTTGAAACAAAATGGGCGAGCCCCAACAGTTTGTTTATGGCGGTTTCGCGTTTGGTTTCACTAACTTCTTTTGGTCAGATCTTTGACTCGTGTACTGTTTTGGTGATTCAAATTGCTATGCTTTCCTTTTAAAGTCCTCTTTAACAGTATGTAAGTGTCTAATATCATGTTAATACTATTTTGGTCGTATTTCACAATATATGTCACTAGTTTTCTTGTTTACATCCATTTAGCTAACATATGATTCCTTTAACTTGTTTTAGTGGTTTTTGTACATCATGATAACAATATAAAGACCATATATAACATAAATGAAGTATGAGAAACATGTAAATGATGTTGAGCAAGAGGGTGTGTTAGGGTTTCTTACAACTTTTGGCTTTCTAAAGAAAGGAAGTTAAAACAAGGATTAGGACTTGGACTTTGATTGAGCAATCTTGTTAGGTTCCCATTTATGTAACACAAGCATCAATATAAGAAATATAGATTAAGAGTGATCGGTTGAACAAGATCACAAACATACGCGTATGAATAAATGAAAGTTTATGCGTGAGTATTGAATGATAAGTGAACAACCAACCTTCAATGAAGGTTTACATGAGGTATTTATAGGAAGGAACTAGGGCAACATGCAAGTTCCTTCCTTTCCTTATTAGGCTTGGGCCAAGGCTTATGGGCCTTCTACATAAGCCTTAGCATAATAACAAACATAAAGGCCTAATTAAGCTAACTATTACATATTAATTACTAACACTTGTAATCAAGTTTAGGAGTGATTCCAACAATCTCCCCTAAGTGTTGGTGATTAATGATATGAGTGATAACGTTGTAGGTCTTGATGTAATAGTAGCTTTGGCGTCTTGACATTCTTCTTTCTTGTGAGAAGAAGTGTCTTGATTCGAACAATCTCCCGGTGTAGGGATCTTGTTTGCTTTGAAGTATTTCGACTTTGGCGTCTTCATTATCTTTGTTCTTTGATCTTTGTTCTTTGTGATGGAAGTGATAGTATGTTGTGGTTATGCGCATCGAGTCCGCCGATGCTCCGGTGTCTCCACGTCTTTCTCCAACATGCTCACACGCTCTTTAACGTTGGATATCAATCTTGATGTAGTTCTCTTAGTCTTTAAACTTTGTAGATTCTTTGGCTTTGATGAAGAATCATTCGACTTTGTGTTGCCTTTTGAGAGAACTTCAATTGATGTTGGTATGAGCATGTGGAGAATCGCACGATCTTTTCTATCCGCAAGCATCCATAAGAAAAAACATAAAACATGGGTTAGAAATAATCCAACACTTACAAGTTTGAACTTGAGTGTGTTAACAACATAGTGTGAAAACACGACTCTAATTTTCACAAAGGCTATTTCGAACTAGAGTCCCACAAGTGAGATAACGCGATGTACGAAGTACACCTCTGATTCAAATGAGTCATTGAGGTACACCAAGCATCACCCCACGATCGTAGACCGTTTGAGACACACTAAGCGTAACTCACAGGAGTTACCGAAGTGACTGCTTTGTCGAGGGCGTTTGATGTTGACCCTAGCGGGTTTCCATTCAATCACCGAGGATCACATGTGTGAACCTTTCATAAATGTTCTCGACAGTTGCTAAGATCGTGAAGGACGATAATGTATCACTTGTGTTCTTATTGTTGAGCGACAAGCGATGAATTGTCGAATGTACCTAAGAGATCTTTTGATGAATCTCGTGGCTCTAGACTCAATAGTGCGCTTTGGTTTTCTGGCGGAGACTAGGAGAGGTCTCCTTCTTCAATACCAACAATCTCTAAAAGAAGGCCGATAGTTTACGTAGGGTTTCTGTGAGAATGAAACAAGCTTCATTGAGAGAAACTTGAGTGGCTAAGAAGGTTTAGTGCATGCGTCCTTTGGGTCCATGACGACTTTGATCTTCAATACGGTGTCATCAAGTGACAACCGGTAGCATATGAATTGAACCCGGTGTCTACCCTAAGTTGAATAATGCGGAGGGCTATTTGTTTTCACCCTTTTCTTTACTTTTCTTTTAATTCTTCAACTCCTTCTTTCTCCGATTCTCATTTTCTCCTTTTATAATCATACCTAAGGACTTCTAATTCTAACTATTGGTGGTGTCCTTGGGTAGATCCCTCCGACTCTGGCGGATCATAGGACAGTTATTACTAACCTTAGTCACCTTATAACTCCATGACTAACCATAAAACCAATTTTCTTGAAAATATCTCAAAGTGGTTATGAGTAAAAGCTTTTAGTACCCTTTGTTGAGAGTTTAGGATTTTGCGAAATACTCCCCTTCACACGTGCTTAAGTATTTTGACGAAATATGCACGGTAAGAGAAAAGCGCACTTTTTGAATTGATCAACTCAAGATAGACAATCCTCCATAAGACACGGTTACGTTGCATAGTTAAAGAGTTGCATTGTCGGTTTTAGGTGACAACTAGCTCTAATAACTACCTTGAAGGTGTGGACAAACCTCGAAGGTTGTCAAACCCGTCAAAGTTCATGTCTATCAAGAGTTTCTCGAATGGTACATTCTACTAAGACAAGTCCTTTGCAAGACACGTTTACATCACTAGCGAACTAGCTTGAAATTATTACCGTCCGATAAGTCTTTTCGAGTTACTAACATTTAAGATCTCGTCAATTCATTGGTTAAGTCTTTTTATACGACGATTCATTGGCAATTCACAACATATTTCTTATCACATAATTTTCTCCCCACAAAAATGGCATATAAATGTTATTTTGAAGAAATTTGATATCGAATATGACCATTTCGAGTTTTGTGGGAAGATTACCATGAAGAACAATTTGTGAACAAAGTTTTAATCAAATACTCCCCTCAACAAGTGATATAAACTTTTGAGGTTTTGAAAATCATAAGGGAAGTACTTGTTCTTTTGAGCAAAACTTTGAAAATGAAAGTTTTGATTAGTTTTACTCAAAAGTAAAGCTTTCACTCCTTTTATAAGGATTGTGGCATCGCGTACCATAGGGTCCTTTCATTACAAGTACGGGTTGTACACTCTTATGTGTGCACAAGCCATAATTATATATAAATCACACATCCAAGATAATTATAAGAGAAACAAATCAAGGGGTACCAGGTGTCTTAGGTATTCCAGCAATAACATCGGGAATGCGTTCTGGACGTTGATAGCCCGTGAGAGAAATGCTTGGACGACCACCAACGAAGCTTTCCAATGTTTTGATCTGATCCCGCCTAAACAACCTTTCATCAATGCGCGTGATGATCTTTTTAACATCCCTTTTCTCCCTCGAATTCCATCTCTTTGGTAACCCGATGCCGTCATGAATCTCTTTCAACTTTGTATGCTAGCCGTCCTAACTTTCTTCAAAGTGTGATCCCCAAACTTATGAAGTTCTTTACACGCCATGAAACAGTTGTGGTGTAGTTCATACAGAGACTACCCCAAATTGTTTCTTGATGAGTGTGTATTGAGGAAGTCAGTTGATGTCGGGGAGGTATAGTTGAGGTTTTGTGAAATTGACCCATTTTTGATAAGATTCCACGGCAAGCTGAATGTCTTCTACCCGTTCTTGTTTCACGATGCTTCTGATGAAGATTAATAATGACTTGATGTACTCGCGTTGGATGGTTGTAGAGAAATGTCTCATTCGTCCTTGAACCTTAGCGAGATACATATCTTCAATGTCATTTAGTGACAATCTTGGAAAATCTGCTTCACAGAAGTCATATTCCTCTTTGTCTTGTCGTTTGACCACAATGTTCTTGAGGAATGTGTAGTCCCACTTTGACGACAGGGTAACATGCTTAATTGAAATGATCCGTTTTTCACTAAACACTTCCTTTTTAGACTTGAGAACACAGCGACTTCTATAGAAGATTCTTGACGTTCGGGCCAATGATGAATCCCATTCGGTAGCATCAAGGTCATACTTTTCACTTGATCGGCAAACATATGTGGCTTTTCCTCGATGGGTTGGATTGTGAGTATATTCTTTCTTTGGGAAAGGAAATGTGAGTGGCGTAGCGTACTTCCTTGTTACATCGATGGTGTAGAAGAAACTCGGTCATTGTTGAAGAAGATATGGAATTTGAGGTTGATCCGGTCCAATTGTTGGTAGAGGTTTGGTCCAAATGTAATAGGGAGCCTTGTCTTGTCTTGTGAAGTCGATGTTAGCTTGAGTTGAGCCAATCGATATTGTTCGACATGGCTCGTGCAATGTTGTCGAGATGGTATTCGACTTCAATTGCACTTGTCTTTAAGCGGTTGAAAGATATCATTCTTGATTCTCCTTAGCTCGACCTTAGTCATCTTCTTCACTTTAAATTGTTCTTGAATCGACTTCACATGCTCCATAGTACGGCCATCTACCATTTCTTGACCTTACGGTAATGAGGGAGTAGCATCAACAAGTCTAGAAAACATTCTTGGTTTCTTCATCTAGCCATGAGAGAACATCGGTCTTCTTCTTTTTCTTTGGCTTTGATGATGATTACGGTTTCTTTGTTGTTTGCGAAGAGGTGGGTTGTTGTTGGGGCTCGGGATCTCTTCATCGTCACCACCGGTGTATTTGAAATGATCACCGATTTTCTCTTGATGGTGGTAACTCGAGTCTTGAGGTTTATCTATAGCGGCGAGCGTGGAGAGATCTTCTTTCGGTTGGAGTCCTTTGGGGTGGGGGTGGCATAGAGGAGGTCACGGACTTCTTCTTGCGTTCGTTTCTTTGTCTTTATCCGCATCATCATCGTCTCTAGGACGCTTAGCCGTTCAATTGCCGCTTTGCATGATGTTTTAAGTTGGTAATCCAAGCAATCGTCAAACAGTTTACCTTCGTTAGAGGTAAATGTTGCAGATCGTTTTGACATTTGAAGTACAAGATTGGAAACCAATTCTAAATCGGAGAAAGTTGTAGGCTTAGTTGGATTGATTGTTACTGTTAAAGGCATTGATCTTATTGTTTGCTTGGCCAACTGCATGAGATTCGGATAGAGTAGTCTGGTGAACATTTCTCTTTTCATGCCAGGAACAGTAAGAAACTTGTGAGTATATTCTCTGGCAGTCCTGTTCATTTCACCCTGTAAATCTCTATTAAGAAGCCGTTGGATTTGTTCCCTTTCTCCCAACATCTCGTTTATCACTTTCTGAAGTAGATTGATTACATCCATAAGTTGATCTAGTTTCTTGTTGACCACATTCTTTTCCTTGCTTGCTTGATAGCTTTAACAATCTTAGACTTAGCTCGTGATGCCCAGTGTCGGTGGGTTTCTTTACGGTTTAGATGTTGATCTTGTGCTATCCTTTGATGTTGGTGGTGATGAATGAGAGGATGAGTCGATGATGAGTCATGAGATGGCTCGGGGTCCTTTGGGGCTCGAAGTTCGTTCTTGTGTATGCGCGGACTGTCAAGAAGATAATCTTTGGCTTCTTTCTCGACTTGAGCCTTTTCTTGACCTTATCTGAGCTTCTTCTTCAGCCGTAGCACGAGTTTCTTCTTCTGCTTTTTCATTAGCCGCAACACCTTCATCAGTAATTTTCTCATACTTCTCCATTTCTGGTTCCTCAAAGTCATAAGTGATAGAATCCTCTAGTTGCCGTTGTTGTTGTTCGTGGGTGGTGGTACCAGTTCCCTTATCGGGTTGATTAACCGCATCGGAAACTGGTGTAGATAGTGCACCACCACTTGACCCTCCGGGGCCACGAGTTTGTTCATGGGTGAATTCCTGAGCAACATGTTGAAGTCTGAGGTTCTTGAGCTTCTTTCTGTAGTCTCTGTCTTCATCCAGTGGTTCTTCATCGGAGCTCTCTTCTTCTTGCTCAAGCACTGGAGTTTTCCCTTTATCAGCCTTAGGACTTGGAGGTTTTGCAACAGTTAGTGGGTCATCTATGGGAGTTTCTGAGTAGATAACCTCTTCATGGTGTCGATCTCCTCAAATCCTCGTCCATTAGTTTCATCGGTTACGGTTTGGGAATAGGGATGGCTTGATGAAGAGGAACTCTCTTCTTGAGTGTGTGAGTTCTCTTTGGGTACCTCTCGTACTCTCGGTGCTCGCATAATACTTCCAGCCTCTCACGGTCTTCCTAACGGATGTACGGAAGACTTACCATCAATGAAACCTACTTTCCACCTTCTTCAACTGCTACGGATATCGTTTGTATGATTGAAGTCCTTTGGTAGCATCAGTAAGAAGATAATTTGGTAACACTACACCCTGTTTCTTCGTAGTTGATTCCTTAAATCTTACCACATTGAGTGTGGGTTCAAGTAGCACGGAGTGATGTTTGGGGTCTTCAAGTCTTTGAGGAATATCTGGATTGGTTTCAAGAATCCTTTTGATCAACAATTTTGTGTATCTGACATAAGGGATCTTGGAGCCAGGCCTTTTCAGGTAAGTCATCATGTCATCCCAGATCAGAGCTGCAAATTTGATGTGTTTCATGTTGACCATGCCCCAAAGATTTAAAGTTCCATGAGCTTGGATGCTCATAGCCATTGTCGCGTCCGGAGGCGGTTTAGCAATCATAATGTCAGTGTTCTCCATGGTTGAGGAATATTCTTGAGATCTCTTGAGGAGTGTTTTGTGATAACTCCAGTGACTTCATCATAGCCGATGTCGACCATGAATTGGAGAACAATCTCTTCCATAGGAGTAGCGAGAGAACTCGATATGCTCAATGGTTGGAAGAAGAAGAACAACCCTTAAGTCTGCGGGAGTGATGGTGACTTGTTTGTGATTGAGCGTCACCGTCACAACACTTTGACCTTTGACCTTTTGTATCGTGTGCGGGTTGGTGAAGATAGATCACCGCAAGCGATGGCGAATTTGTGAGGATGTTACGGTATGGATGAGTCTTGAATATCCACTGCAATCGACAAGATGACTCGAGAACAAGTGAAGTTGTCAAAGTCGACTCGAGATTATTCTTTCCAATCTTCATTGGGTAACCGTTGGGAAGATGTCTTCAACCGTGAGAACATTTGGTGCATCCACATTTTCCATTTGAACGTCCATATCATGATCGAAGATATTTAGCCAAAAGAACCAACATATCGAAAGACATTACGTTAGTCAAAAGTTGATTTTATTGTCTATTTATTGAATGTGATATGTTAATGATTGATTCTGAGTCTAATGTCACTTGTTAGTCCAATAGTCCAAAGATGTCGTGATAAGTTTCGTGAGTAGATTAACTTTGAGTTTTAAAGTCCAAGTTTTCACTTATTTTCACAACTTATTAAACACTTAAGCTTATTAATGACATTTTGGTTTCGTGACATTATGATTTATTTATTTACAAGTTAAATGCAGCGTAACAATTCATAATTTTGGTTAAAATAAGGCTTAGGCGTAGTTTTGCAAGCTTATGCGTAAGCGATGAACCATACGGCGTGGCACAAGCTTATGCGTGGGATCTTATCTTCACGCGTAAGGAGTATTACGCGTGGGAAAAAAATCCCTTAGCATAGAGCTTACGGCGTGGCGTGTGTTGGAGTTCTGGCGTAAGGTCTACTCGTGAGGTAAACCTTGTGCGTAAGACTCAAGTTTACGCATATCCTTCATAGGATACGCGTGGTCCCTTTGTAGAACCTTGCGGCGTAAAGGTTACGTGTAAGATTTCTCTTCGCGTAACATTCTACGCGTAAGGTGATCCTTATGCGTAGTAACTTAGTTAACCTTGATTACGAATAATTCACGTGTAAAACACGAAACAAATTCATCATAACATCATCATTAACACATTTATTCAATCTCTTTCGGTTTTCATATGAACTATAGACCAAAATGGTTTCTGCGTAGAACATGCTTCGCGTAAAACTAAACCCTAAGATTCAAATTTTACGAATAAGAGTTTTAGCCATATAAATTGCACCAAACTTTTCTTGGGATATCTAAGAGTCCTAATGAGTTGTTTAAACCAAGTTTTAACATCAAAACCTATGCGAATCAAAAATACCCACATACTACAGTATAAACCCTAGTTCTCAATTTCCACAAAATTAATGATTACGGGTATGTTTCAAGCCTAGATTTGATCAATTAAACATGTATACAACATCTCTTAACCTTTTAATTTACGGAAAAACTCTTAAATAAAAGCGCCCAAATTAAGCGTATAAACCTAATTTGAAAATGATTAATACATGTTTCTGGGTGGATTTGGTTAATGAAAATGGTTATGGCATATACTTTTGAACATTTTGACACCATTTTATCATCATAAACACACAAATGATGATCTTGTGTCCATATGCATACTCGTAGAACACAAGAATCATCCAAATATAAAATCCAGCTGTTGGATGTCTATGAAATCAAAAACCATTGTTTGTAAACATGTTAAGATCATGAAACCACTTACAGATCAGAAGTTTAAAGCACGGATTTGAGTATTCAATCTTATGCGTGGGATGGGTTAGTTGAAGTAATAAATGTGGTGAATTAAATGATATGAAAAAATTAGGTGAAGGTTTTTGTTAAAAATAGTTTGACTTTTGACAACATTGGTCCCTCCACCTTAACCATTTTCAACCACACCCATAACTTCCATTTTGGTTACGTGAAGCATGATATTTGGAAAGAATCATGACGACACTCCCCTCGACTTAAGAAATAATGAAATTTTATAAATTTGAGCCGGGGTGTCGATAAACCAAAGATGTGACCACCATTATCAAAGAAACAACCGGGATGAGGTAACATGCAAGTACAAGGTTTTATGAAATCGAAAAAAATATTTACTATCTCCCCTCAACACTTGACCGAGAAAATACTAAATTTTGAAAGAGAAAGTGTTGTGGAAGAATTGTACTTGCCATGTTAAAAGAAATATAGATAGAAGAATATTTTTGTTGTTTTATCATTTTGTTGTTTTATCGATTTTGTATTTTGTTTTGAAAATATTTACAAAAGAGGTTTTGGTGTTTGTTGGTTTTAAGAATGTTTTAAAAGTTCATCCAGTTCCTCTGAGTCGAACACATACCAATCCGGTGGACAAACTCATTAAACCTAGCGAGGAGCTAAGGCTTTGGTGAGAAGATCGCGGTTGGTATTCGGTATCCACAAAGTATAATTCAACGATACCCTTTTCCACGTGCTCCTTGATGAAATGATATCGAAGATCGATGTGCTTTGATTTGAATGTTGAGCGAGTTGCGAGATCGCAATGGCACTTCGATTGTCGTAGTACATCGGGATTACATCAAATCGTAACCATAGTCTTTAAGTTGTGTTATGATCCAAATGACTTGAGCACAACACGCCGACATGGCTACATATTACGCTTGATTGAGGACAACGATGTACAATCCTGCTTCTTCGATTGCCATGACACGAGTTTATCACCAAAAATTATAGAGCTCACGAAGTACTTTTCCGAGAATCTAAGCAACCTGCGTGATCGTCGTCTGAAAAAGCTATTAGTTCAAAACCGAATCCTTCGGATACGGATCCCAAGTTAATGGTTCCCTTGATGTATCGGAGGATTCTTTAAGCCTTAGAGGGTGAGTTTCGGTTGGTCTCGACGATAGCAGGAGCAAAGATATACAACAAAGACAATGTCGAGCCTCTTGGATGTTAGATACATGAGAGACCCAATAATACTTTGGTATTTGGTAGGGTCAACCAATTTCCCATGCAAATCGACATCCGGTTTCTTAGTGTGTGCCATTGGTGTGGCATAGGTGTCCTGAGTTTGCATTCCATGTTTGTTTAATATTTCAAGAGCATATTTGGGTGACTTAGAAAAATACCACGGGGTGATTGATGAACTTGCGGTCCTAGAAAGAGCGTAAGTTCACCCATCATGGACATTTCAAAATGTTTTTCATAAGTTTTGAAAAATCGTTTGAGTACTTTAGATGTGTTGACCCAAAATGATGTCATCCACATAAATTTGAGCGATTAAAATGTGTGCCCGTGATATTGTATGAAAAGTGTAGGGTCGACCGAACCTTTGACGAAATTATTGGCAATGAGAAAGGATGATAACTTATCATACCATGCCCGAGGGCTTGTTTGAGACCGTGAGAGCCTTCTTCATTTTGTAGGCGTGATTAGGGAACTACGGATCAACGAATCCTTCCGGTGACTAACATAGACCGTTTCTTCGGTTGTCCATTAAGAAAAGCGGTTTTGACATCCATCGAAAGACCGTGATGTTCATGTGAGCCGCAAATGCCGAAAAATCCGTCTGACCTCAAGGCGAGCAACCGGGCGAATGATTCTTCAAAGTCAATACCTCTTCACATCTATAACCCTTGGCCACCAAGCGTGACTTATTTACGATTCTTGTTCCTTGACATCAATTTGTTTTCCAAATCTATTTGAGAACAATGGCGAAGACCCTGTTGGTCTTTCAACCAATTCCATACTTCAAGACATCTAAACTAATTTAGTTCTTCTTGCATGGATTCAATCCGGTTGTCTTTTGTCATTGCATCTTTAATGTTTTAGGTTCGATTAGCGGAGCGGTGAGTGCATAAATGCAATGTTCACCGTCGTGTGAAGGCGTTGTCTAATTCTGTTGGTTGATTTAGGTTACCAATAATGTTTTCAAGAGGATGGTCTTTAGTCCAACGATGTGTGGAAGGTTGATGTTGATATGCATTCTGCAGATTAGGAGGATTCAAATGGCTTGTAGATGATTTCGCAACATCGAAGTAGCGATAGCATTTGCAAAAGGGTTGAAGAAGCATTTGGATCATAATCTGCGGTGGGGTACATCATTGTTCATAAGATCATCAAGCGGTTCGGCGTCATTGGATGCGGTTTGTTCGAATGTTGTGGTAGAATCAGCTGGTGGTGCTTCATATGATGGTTGTTATAGCAAGTGTATTAGGTATTGGATTTTGATCAGTTGAGCGTGAAACATTTGATACATCTAGAACACGTTCATCAATATCATCACTAAGCGGAGGAGCAAATAAGCATTCCATTTGATGTCGAGTAAGTTGTAAACTTGGTTCGGTGATGATGGGGTTTGAGGAAGTTTAAGCGGTAATGACCGGGTTCCAAGTGTTATGCTCGAAGCCATTTCGATAAGCTCATCAAAATTTGCATGAATCGTCTCCATAATCTCCCTATACGACGATTCGGATCCGGTAATCCTTGGAGTTTTCACAATATCCTACAAAGACTCAATGTCGACTTTGACTTTGAGCTTACCAAAGTCATCACGATCATTATTCGGATAACAAAGGGATCCAAATACATGAAAGTGTTTGAGATTCGGTTCTGATTATGGATAAGCTCATAAGGTGTTTTGTTGTGGCGCTTGGTAATCATTGAGCGATTACGAGTGTAGCATGCGATTGACACGGCTTGACCCACAAGTAATCTGAAGTTTAGCATTAATTAACATTGTTCTTGCAACTTCCACTAACGTCACGGTTTAGTCTTTCAACAACTCTGTTTTGTTACGGTGTGCGTGCAATAGATGTTTGATGCTCAATTCCCACTTTCTCATAAAATGCACGAAGAGTTTGATTCATAAATTCAGTTCCTTTATGCATTGATTTGTCTTAGTGTATTCGGAGTTGAACTTGAATTTTGTGAGAAAGGTGATGATCATCTGTGGAGCTTGATCTTTACTTCAAGAAAATAAACCCAAGTCCATCTTGAGTAGTCATCTACAATTACCAAGATGTAGTGTTTGCCATTAATCGTCTGCACGCGCATCGGGCCACACAAATCCATGTGAAGAAGATGAAGAACATCTTTGTGAGTTGTGTTCCACCTTTGAAGGAAAGTGAGCACGAGTGCTTTTCCCTTGTTCACAAGCCGAGGAGGTGATCTTTAGAATATCGGAATCTTGGGAGACCTTGAACAAGTTTGTATCGAGCAAGGTTGGTTATGGTTTGAAAGTTTAAATGTGAGAGGCAGCGGTGCCATAGCCAAGATTTTGTAGATGTTGCCTTTGAAAGTAGAGCAGATGGGAGATGAAGCAATCATGTCTTGCATTGAGATTGTGTAAAGACTTGAATTGCGGGTGCCGGACATAAGATCGTTTCCTTGTAGATCGCGAATGAAACAAGTTTTCTCCCAAAAGCAACTTCCAAATCTCCATCACAAAACCGGAGAGAAGAGATTGTGACCGAGACCTTCCACGTAATAAACTCTACTAATTTCGATGTTCCCATTGATGTAATCTCTGAAGCCCATGATAGCCGAAGTGATCATTCCGAATCGGCAGTTCAATGAACTTTGATACAAAGTTTGATAACATTTGAGATTGCTGTCATGTGTCGGGAACATCCGCTATCAACAACCCGGAGGATGATCATATCACCGCATTCAACACAAGCGACACGGATGGAATAGAAGTAGATGTGGAACCCGAAGAGTTAGAGGGTTTGAGTAGTTATAGGTGAAACACACATGTTTATGATTTTAGGTATCCATGTAAATCCAAGTGTATTATGTAACCATTTCTGCCATCTCCAACTAGTCTTAGCTTTGGTCTTAGTGAATGCACTAGGTGATAAATTATTCCTAGGAGGTGAAGTGGGTTCTAAGGGTACATCAATGATTAAAGCATGAGCGCTAGAAGGCGGTTTACCTAGCACAGACTTAGAAGCAATAGTGGGCCTAGAGGTATTCCGTTTTCTATTGTTCCGCTTACGAGATAAGATAGTCTTAGCAACACATTTGTCATGACAACGAAAACATACTTTTCGACAACCAACACAAGAAGCTTCAAACTTAACATTTAAATTACTTAACGATTCAACATTCGTTACAACACTTTTCCATTACATTTGTCGACGCAATATCTAAAGTGGGTGCAACTTGAGTCTTATTCAAAGTCCTAGGGTGTTCTTCTACTTGACATTCTTTATTGTTCTTTTCTTACGTCGCAACTTCCTATTCTTCCTTGTATTGCTCTAGGTGTGAAGTGCGGGCGTTGGGAAAAGAGGCAACTATTCTGTTTCGATATAGGAAGCACATTAGTTTCTTGAGGTTTGTCATTAGATGTTCTAGAGTCATTTTGAGTCTGTGTAGTTACTACAGTGTTACTATTCCTATCTTGTTTTAGTTTCACCAACTCTGCCTTAAGATCATGGATTTTGTGTAACAAATCTAAATTTTCAGAACGAGTGAGTCCATCTCGTCGTAAAACATCTTTGGTGTATGCAAGATGATCATCAAGGTCTTTTGACGCTTTATCACGAGTCTTTTTGAGTAAATCAAATATGACACCATATTCCTGTTTAACTTTTGAAATTTCTTGTTCATATTTTGAAATTTGACACTTCAAAGACACGTTTTGATCATCCAGTTGCTCAAGTTTTGGATTAAGAGTTTTGGTTTGCAACTGGTTGAGTTTGTGTTGTAAAGCGAGTTCTCGATTTTGACAATCTTTTTGACACCATTGAAGACGACGTTTTGAATATGAAAGCTCGTTTAACAAGCGTTCATTTTCAATTTTAAAGGCGTGATTTGTGACACATTATCGATATTCTCAACATTTGCAATAGAATCAACGAGAATCGGCGAGATATAATCGAATGCATATGCAACGAATGTAATAACACCACATTATGGATATCGGCACGAGATAACATCTTCCAAGAGTCGATCAACATCTTTTCGTAACATTTTCTTTTTACGTTTTGTATTTGAGATAGATGTTTATGTTTTCTCGAAAACTATTTTCATCGATCAAGTTCCTTATGAAATTCCCTTTCCCGATACAATGCACAATTTTTCAAGTTTTGAACATGGGGTAAAATTCTTTTAAAAAAATATCTCTTTGTTCTCGCTTTGAGGCGATTGAAAATGTTCAACTTTTATTTGAGAATGAAATTCAATCTCACGTTCTAAAATTTTGATGTCGAGATAGGAAAGTGTCAAAATATCTAAGAATTTGACGACTTTCGGTATTGATTTTACTTCACCGAGTGAAGGTAAAGGACCATTAATTTGTGCGAAATTAGGGTTGGGGACCAACATTAGAAGACTCGAGACATAGGTGTGATAACCCAAGGTGTGTTAGAAGTATCCTTTTGTGCGGCGAAAGTGGCGACTTTTGAATAGTTAAATGGTTTGTTATAAACAACATTTTCTAATTTGGATCGACTCTCGTCTTACGCATCTAATTCCTCTTGGCGGTTATATTCAACAACACTCATAATGGAATCATCAATTCTATTTTACTTGCTTTGTAAACTTCAAGAGTTGGTTTGAATGCTCTATTTGAAAACTTAGGTTTATGTCGGCAAGATTCGGTCCATATCCATTTGGATTTGGTTTGAAAGTAAACTTTGGAATCATTGTGATTGATTCACCATGTTTATAAACAATATTTGAAACTCTTTGATTTTGTTTTGTAAGTCGACAATTTCCTCAAGATAGGCATCTATTCGTTTAGTTGAATGCTTTTTGTACTCGAGAACTGTTTTGACAAGTTAACAATTCGAGACTTGGCTTTTGAGTTTCCAAAGTGAGGCGTTAAGTTGTTGTTTATGATCATATTTCGGTTGTTCTATTTGAGACAACAAAGCATTCTTTGATGCGACTAGATCACGTATCTGTTTTCTAATGATTTTTCGTTTTGGTAAGATTTAGCAAAAGCGACTTCAAAACCTTTTCACGTTTTTCTTGAATTTGAAAAACTTTGAGTTGATTTTTAAGCATTCAATATCCCTAGTTAACGATTGCATTTTATTTTTTAATTGTTGATTGAGTTCACAACATTGTTCCATTCGAATTGTTGGTCATTAAGTAAGAGCTCAATATATGGATTAGGCAAAGGTTCGGCGTGTTCAGCGTGAGTCTCAACATGATCATTATTCGGATCCTCAAGTATAACCACGAAGTCAACTTGATTATCAATAGTAACCATAAGGTCATCTTGATGCGTCAAATATAACTCTGGATCCATTTGAGTATCATCGAATGAGATGTAGGCGGCTCATGTTGAACATTCTGAGCCTCGTCGGATCTGAGATGTTGGTGAGATATCGGATCGATGATTAACATGGTTTGATCCGGTACCGTCAAGCCGTCGGTGTCATACTGCGGGCTGTGTCACTCATGTGGAGTTCGTGCATGTTTGCCATCAACATAATCTTTGCATTAGCACGCAAGTCCTCCATATCATCATCGAGTGCATACGCCATAAAACTCGTTCTTTGTTTGTGAGGGTTCCAACGACTTCATCCTTGAGGCCAAAGTAAAGCCTCTTTGTGATATGCCGCCTCTAGTCCTCGGCTTTGGGCATGCATTAGCGGTGACCCTTCTCATTCTGATTATAGCAATGAAGACCATTAATCCCATTACGAGCATTACCTTCTTCAACCACTTGAGCCCTTTGTTGTTGTGGAGCACCCATGTTATTCCTTCCCATTGGATTAAACCCTTGACCACCGCCCATCGGCGAACATTTCCTCGATTACGAACTTCAACACGTCCATTGTTAACAACGACTGATTCCTTGTATTGGATGAGGTATGAATGTGATTGTTGGATTTGTTTGAGTATCGGCGAAGGCTCTAGCTATCATGACAAACCCTTGCGCAATGCATCGAAAGCTTCGTATCCTCATTAGATTCCTTTGTAAAGTGCTTGATCATTGTTGTTGTTGTATGGAACCAATTGAGTTTCTTGAGATTGGTGTTGTGACGGATCATAAGGTGTTATCTTAGCGAGATGGTTGAGCAACGGTTTGTGGAGGATTTGTGAATCTGATTTGTAAGGTTGGGAATTGAGGATAACAAGTTTGAGCCCACAAAGCTAGTTGTTGATTATCCGAAGTGAAGGTGTGACGAGGAGTCCACGGATAACCCTTTCTTTGTCAACTTCTTTTGGTAGGGCTTCAAATAGTCGTACAACAATCCGTATGTAGCATGATGAAGATTCTTTGCTTTACGGATGAAAATGACATACTTTTCCCAATCGGGACCAAGACTACTTAGGAACTTAGTGTTGGCGCAATCCTTGGCATAATGATGTTATGTTTTCCAAGTCATTGATGATGCGAGAATCGATGATGATATGACTCTAATGTCTCTCTTGGTTCAATCATGAAGTGTTCATAAGCCAAGTAGATTTTGGATTCCATGTCTTCTTGATTGAGTTCGATGCCTTCCATGAGAAGATGAATATGTTCCTACATTGCTTTAGCAGTCTTTTGAGCATCAACACTTCGAAGGATCGGATTGGGTAATCTCAAAAGGATGTATTGCATTGCTAGTTCATCGGCTTCAAAATGTAGAAGTTCATCAGCAGTGAGGTCATTCAGACTTGTAATGTTGGTGACATCACCTCTTGGTGGATTGGCATTTGGATCTCCGGGTGTAACTACAGTAGGCATCTGAAATGGACCTTCCAGGATGACCTTCTTTAAGAACTTTCCATGTGGCTTCTTTAGATCACAAAAACTAAAGAACCTAATCACCCATTGATCGTAGTTTCCGGCAGTGAACATTGGAGGTCTATCAAGTGATCCAGCCTCATGAATGGATTGTTGGCTACTTAAAGCTTCACACATCTTTGCAAACTAAGACAGTTCCTTCATAGTATTCCTGGATGGATGTTGATTGTTAAAGTTTGTGTAAGGTTGTACTTGAAGACTAGGTGGTGGTTGAAACATTTGTGGTAGAATTGCTCCTGGAGGAAATTGTTGTTGAAATTGTTGTTGTTGTTGTTGTTGTTGTTGTTGTAATTGTTGGTAAAATTGTTGTTTGATTGAGTTGATACCCTCTAAGTCTGGAGAATAAATTTAAGGAAAATCAAATCGCCATTCTCATTTCCAATTTTCGAATACATAGGTTTGAAGGAAATAATGACAAACACCACTACCCCACGTTTCCTACATACGGGAATTTAAATAACTACTTTGACAACTTCAAAACAATTAAATAAAAGAAACGGGCTGAAGTACTAAAAGAAAATAAAACAAAGACATTTTGTGGAATAAAGCGTGGGGTCTTTAACATCAGTCAAGTCTTGCATAGTCCACCGGGCGAGTTGATCCATTTTGAACTAGGCTGCGATGTTGATTCATGGAGTGCGGACCGGGGCACGCCTATCATCCTCTCGGTCTTGGAAAAGTTTGACCTCAAACTTGGAAGAGGCTCATCGAGGATCGAAATATGGTGCGGATCGGCAACATTGATGGTGGTGAGGCCGATGAATTTCTTGGTAGATCAATTTTATAAGCATTGTCATTCACCTTGGCAAGAACTTTAAATGGACCATCGGATCGAGGACTTAATTTAGAGCGCCGTTTAGATGGGCGGTCCTTTGGAAATGAAGCCATACTAGGTCACTGGTTTAAAAGAACATGCTTCCTCCCTTTGTCACATGATACTTAAGAAGTTCATTAGTCTTCATAATCTTGTCATGAATACGATGGATAAATTTGATATCGTGACTAAATCACTAGCATCTTTCTTTGAATTTTGTGGAAGTATCAAGGCGCCAAATCAAGTGGAGTGGGTGGGTTTAAACCATAAACAACCATGAAAGGGTGATTCTGTTGTTTTACTAGGGCTCGATTGTAGCGAATTGACCGAGGCAATAAATCCTCCTTTGCTTCAAGTTAGAGGTGATGAGGCGCAACAAAGAACCAAGGGTAGGGTTAGTGACTTCGGTTTGCCCGTCGGTTTGAGGATGACTTGATGTACTAAACTTGAGCTTGGTGCCTAACTGTTAGGTCACTAGTTTTACAAACACAAGTAATATAGAAAGGAGATGAGGCGATTGAACAAGATCTAACACACACACAAACAATAATAAGACCGGTTATGCATAGGCATATGTGAAAGAAAGAAAACTTGAACAACCAACCCTCGAATGAGGGTTTACAAAATATTTATAGGAGGAAGCTAGGGCAACACTCTGGTTCCCATCCTTTCTTATATGGGCTTGGGCCTAAGCTTACGGGCCTTCTACATAAGCTAGACCTTAAACAAACATAAAGGCCATAATAAAGCTACCTATTACATATGAAATATAAATACTTGAAATCTTGTTTAGGAGTGATTCCAACAATCTCCCCTCAGTATATATGAATGTAAGCGGTGAAAGCGTTGATGTAATAGTAGCTCGGCGTCTTCGACATTCTTCTTTCTTGTGAGAGAATTGCCTTGATTCAAACAATCTCCCGGTGTAGAGATAGTTATCTTTGAGCAGTTATGCTTGGCGTCATCTTTAACTTTGTTCTTTGATCATTGTTCTTTGTGGTGAAAGTGATAGTATGTTGTTGTGCGCATCGATGCGCTCAGTGCCTTGTTGCTCCGGTGTCTCCGTCATTCTTCAACATGCTCACACGCTCTTTGGCGTTGGAATTCAATCTTGATGAAGTTCTTTAAGTTTTTGACTTTGTAGATTCTTTGATTTGATGAAGAATCATTACATTGTTGTGTTGCATTTGAATAGAACTTCCATTAGTGATGATGTTGGCGTGAACATGCGAAGAGTCGACCACGATCATTCCGCTCGGAGCTTCCATAAGAAAAAACATTTCAAGCGGTTAGTAATAAGCGGTTTCGGCACTTACAAGTTTGAACTTGAGTGTTAACGACATAGTGTGAAAACACAACTCTAATTCTTACAAAGGCCGTTTACGAGCTGGAGTCCCACAGTGAGATAACGCGATGTGCAAAGTACATCTCTGATTCGAGATAGTCATTGAGGTACACGAAGCATCACCTCACTGATTGTAGACCGTTTGAGACACTCCGCGTAATCCGGGGAGTTACCGGCGACTTCTTGTCGGGGTTTTGATGTTGACCACAGGCGGGTTTCCATTCAATCGCGAGGATCACAAATGTGAACCTCTCATAAATGTTCTCGACAGTTGCTAAGATGCGTGAAGGACTTGATATGAACCATCGATAATCTTATTTGTTGATCATCAAGTGATTAAATGTCAAGTGTTCCTAAGAGATCTTTTGATGAATCTCGTGGCTCTAGACTCAATAGTGCGTTTTGGTTTTCTGGCGGAGACTAGGAGAGTCTCCTTCTTCAATACCGGCGATCTCTAAGAAAGCCAATAGTTTACGTAGGGTTCCTGTGAGAATGAAACAAGCTTATTGAGAGAAACTTGAGTGGCTAAGAAGGTTTAGTGCATGCGTCCTTTGGGTCCATGACGACTTTTAATCTTCAATACGGTGTCACTAAGTGACAATCGGTATATGAATTGAATAAGGTGTACGCCCTAAGTTGAATAATACGGAGGCATTTCTTTTCACCCTTTACTTTACATTTCTTTTGATTCTTCAACTCCTTCTTTCACCGATTCTCATTTCTCCTTTTATAATCATTCTAAGGACTTCTAACACTAACTAATGGTAGTGTCCTTGGGTGAATCCTCTCAAACTCTGGCGGATCATAGGACAGTTATTCCTAACCTTAGTCACCTTATAACTCCATGACTAACCTATGTTGCCATTAAAACCATAGTTTGTGAAAAATCTCTCAAATGGTTTGTAAATGAAAAACATGTTTGAACCATTGTGAGAGATAAGGTTTTGCATAAATACTCCCCCTCATGTGCTTAATAGTTTTAATGGTTAAATGCACGGTGAGGAAAGAGCGCGCACTTTTTGAATTGATCCATCGAAGATAGACAATCCCCGCGAGACACGGTTCGTTGCATAGTTAAAGAGTTACATTGTCGACTTTTAGGTGACAACTAGCTCTAATAACTACCTTGAAGGTGTAGACAAACCTCGAAGGTTGTCATACCGTCGAGTTCATGTCTATCAAGAGTTTCTCGAATGGTACTTTCTACTTGGACAAGTCCTTTGCGAGACACGTTTACATTACTAGCGAACTAGCTTGAAATTATTACCCGTCCGGACAAGTCTTTTCGAGTTACAAACAGTTTAGTACCGTCAATTCGTTGGTTAAGTCACGAGTTACCTGATTCATTTGCATTTTGCACAACATATTTCTTATCACACAAATTTTCTCCCCTCAAAAATGGCATATGAAGGTGTTATTTTTGAAACGTTTGAGAATAAATATGACCATTTAAGTGTTGGGAAGATGACCACTATGAACAATTTGTGAACAAAGTTTTAATTCAAATACTCCCCTCGACAAGTGATATAAGCGGTTGAGGTTTTGAAAATCATATGGGGAAGTACTTGTGTTTTGAGCAAAACCTTGAAAATGAAAGGTTTGATAGGTTTTACTCAAAATAAGAAGCTTTAGCTCCTTTTAGAAGGATTGTGGCAGGGCATACCACGGGTCCTTTCTTGACAATTCTGGGTTGTACCTTTGTTATGTGTGCACAAGCCATTGACATATACCATCATACATCCAAAATTTTTAATGAAAGAACCAAATCAAGGAGTACCGAAGTGCGGTGATGTTCCGAGAGTACGAATAGGGCGTTGATAGCGGTGATGTTGATCTGGGTCGACCACCAACAAAACTTTCCAACGTTACGAGGCGATCCCTACGAACAACCGTTCATCTATCATGGTGATGATCCTTCTCACATCCTCCTTTCACGAGAATTCCGGTAGCTTAGGAGACCCGATTTTGGTGATATCCTTCAACACATCGCCAATCCATCACAACCGACTTCAAGGTATGATCCCGAATTTACGAAGTTCACTACCGCCATTAAGCGGTTTCTTTGAAGTTCGCTCGGTAAACAACTCGAATGGTTTCTTGATGGCGTATATTGAGTTAGGCGATTGATGTCGGGAAGATCAAGCGTTGGAGGAGTGAGGTTGACACGTTTACGATATGATTCAGCGGCAAGGTGAAGATCTTCAACATGTTCTTTGATGACTATCGTCGATGAAGATGAAGCGATGACTTGATGAATTCGCGTTGTACTTGGTTGAAATTGTCTCATGCGACCTTGAACTTTGGCAAGATACATGTCTTCAATATCGTTGATGTTTAAATTCTCAAAGTCGACTTGAGAGAATGCATAGTCCCTTCGTCTTGTCTTTTGACCACAATCTTCTTGAGAAAAGTGTAGTCCCATTTAGGCGATAGACCAACATGTTGGATGGCGCGATACTTTTAATCTTGAACACTTTGCATGTTGAGACTTGGACCAAGCGACACGTAGTAGATTCTTGACGTTCCGCGATGGTGAATCCCATACATTGCATCTTGATCATATGCTACCACTTTGTCGGAGAACATGTGGGTAGCACGTTCCTCGATGGCTATACAATCGAGTATATGGCGTGAGGAATGGAAGTGTCGAGATGTAGCGTATTTCCTTGAACCATCGCCACCATGTTGAAGAAAATCTAAGTCTTTGTTGAAGAAATGTCGAAAGGAATCCTAGGTGATCGGGTTGGCCAATGGTAGGTAGAGGTCGAGACCCGATCGATTGTAATATGGAGGATTGTCCGTTTTGTGAAGTCGATGTTTATACTAGGTTGAGCCAATCCATGTTATTAGACATGGCTCGAGCAATGTTTTCAAGGTTATATTCAACCTCGATTGCACTTTCCGAGTGTCTTTCAAAAGTAGGAATGCTTCATTCTTGATGCGCTTCAATTGATTTAGTCATCTTCTTCACACGGAACCTTTCTTGCAAAATCTTTGCATGCTCCAAGGTACTACCATCTACCAATTCTTGACCTTCTTGGGTAGGGATTGTTGTTAACAAGTGTAGCAAACCATTCAAATTCTTGGTTTATCGTCATCTAGCCATGATATGGCGTCGGTATGAAGCGTCTTCTTCTTCTTTTGAAGGCTTAGATGATGATCTTGGTTTACGTCCTTGTTTAGGAGAGGTGGGTTGTTGTTGGGGCTCGAGGACCTCTTCATCATCACCACCCGTATATTCAAAGTAATCACTGTTTTTTGAGGCAGGGGTGGTAACTCGGAATCGTCCGAGGTTTATCGATGAAGACCGAGGTGGAGGAGACTTCGTTGAGAAGAAGTCCATTGTAGAGAGGTGGCATCGAAGAAGATTCACCGAGTTGCTTGGCGTTTAGATCTGAGTCCTTGTCCTTATCATCGTCATCTCTTGGCGTTTGGGTTGATCGGTGACTCCTTGCATGATGATCCGAGTTGAAAAGCAAGTAGACCTTGAAAAATTTAGCTTCATCCGAGTAAGCGTTCGGATCGCTTTGACATTTGCATCACTAGTTTAGCGATTAACTTTCAGTTCGGAGAGATCGACTTCTTTGGCCATTGTATGTTTAACCAATGCGGCGATGTTAGGGTGAGTTATGCGGAAAATACTTCTCTAGTCACATCGGGGACGATGTCGAGAAGAAACTTGTGGGTATGATCTCTTCTTGTCTTCTCCGGTTCCTTTTGGACTTTAGGAGCGATATCACGAAGGTACTTGTTAGTGTAACCTTGATCATTTCGTTCGGTTCCTCTTTCTGATGACTCTTCATGAACTTGAACAAATTCCCTTTCTTTCGCATCTTGTCTTTCTCATCATTTAAGTCTTGTATTTGGTCAAGAAACCAATTCGGTTTTACGTAAAACATGTCCTTCTTTCGACTTGTTGGATGACTTTTACAATTCTTTCATGAGTCGAGAAATCCAAGAGCGGTGGTTTCTTCACAGATTTGGATGATGATCGGTTGACTTCTTTGATGGTGGTGGTGATGAATGAGATGAAGAGTCGATGATGAGGAGACATGAGGAGGTTCGGGGTCCTTAGGCGGTTGAAGTTTCCTTACGTGAATGTGGGGACTTCGGAAGCAACTTGTCATAATCATCATCTTTATCTTTCTCGAACTTCTCGGTTTCGGTTTCTCAAAATCATATACAATAGTATCCTCTGCGGGCTTTTGTTGTTGCACAAGGTGGTGGCACCGACTCCTTTATCGAGTTGATTAACGCATCGAGGAGTTGGTGAAGATTGGTACACCACTTGACCCACCGGGGCCACCCATTTGGTCTTTAGCAAATTCTTTAGCCTTTTGAAGATGTCGGCGATTTTAAACTTCTTCTGTATGATTTATCCGATTGCTCTTCTTCTTCTTGAGCTCTCATCATAGGGTACAATTCTTTGAGTCTTCCCTTTTTCTTGGACAATGGAGGACTTGGAGGTTTTGCTCTTGAGGCGGTGCTTGAGTTGCGATTCTGCAGTAATGAACCTCTTCATACATATCGGTATCTTGAGCTCTCGTCCACAAGCTTTCTTTGCGGTTCAAGTGTGGGAATAGGTTCGGCTTCCTTTACGGAACAATCCTTGTAGAAGGAGGATTCCTTTTAGGAAGCTTCCTTTGACTCACGATGCTTATTCACGCTTCTGCACTTCCTCTTACGGTTCTCCTTACGGTGTTCGAGAAGATTTTTCGTCGAGATGACCAACTTTGCCTTGTCTAGCTGCTTCCAGATACCTTTTGTATGTTTGAGCTTTCGACATCTTGATTAGAAGGAAATCTAGCAACCACACACCTTGTTTCTTTGTAGGCGATTCCTTGATTACGACGGATAGAATAGGTTCCGTCAACATATCATGATTGTCGGGGTCATTGAGCCTCTTGGGAATATCGGGATGAAGTCCAGTGCTCTGCGGATCAACAGTTTAGTATATCGATGTGAGGAATCTTTGAGCCAAGCTTGTTGAGAAATGACATCATGTCATCCCAAATCGAGCTTCGATAGCGATGTGTTTCATGTTGACCAATGCCCAAAATATTTGCGGTTCCATGAGCTTAGGATGCTCATAGACATCATCGACGACTGAAAACAGACTTGGTGATGATCATGTAGAGAGTTCTCCATGGTTGAGGAATACTCTTAAGCTCTACGTGAGAATGCTTGGTGATTACTCACAGTAGCCTCGTCATAACCGATATCGATTAAGAATTGGAGAGTGAGCTCTTCACGGTGTGGCATATAGTTTGGTTGGATCGACTTGAGAATTAGGAGAACGACCCTTAAGTCTCTGGTGTAATGGTGACTTGTTTGTGATTGAGTCACCGTCGCGTGATCCGTCCTTTGACCCTTTCCATGGTGTTCCAAAGCTGTTGGATATAGATCTCGAGAGCAGTTGCGGTGAGTGAGCATATTCGATCGGATGAGTCCTCGAATATCAATAGCAATTAAACACGAAGACTACGAGCAAGTGAGGGTGTCAAAGTCAACACGGAGATTATTCTTTCCTATCTTCATTGGATAGCCATAAGGATAGATATCGACAATGGAAGAACTTGAGATGCATCCGCATTCATTTGTTCGACCATGTCGTGATGCGAAATAACATTAGCCAAAGAACCAACATATCGAAGACATAATGTTAGTCAACGAAGGTCTTATTGTCTAGTTATTGAATGTCTGAGTGTCAATGATTGTTCTGAGTCCTAAGTCACTTGTGTGTCAATAGACCAATGGCGTGTGAAATGTTTAGTGAGTTAGTTAACTTTAAGTTTTAAAGTTTATTTTATCACTTATTGTTCACAACATATCAAAGCGATTTAAGTTTATTAGTGACATTATTGGATTCATGGCGATATGATTAGTTTATTTACAAGTTTGTACACGTAACAATTCATATGAAGGTATGATCCGAGCTTATGCGTAGGATTGGTAAAGTTATGCGTGAGCGAAATGATATATGCGTGGCGTAAACTTACGCGTGGGATCCTAACTTCTGCGTAAGAAATATTACGTGTAAGAAAAATTGGACCTTATGTGTAGAGGTTACGGCGTGAGCATATATTAACCTTACGCGTAAGGCTACTCGTGAGAGTTGACCTTATGCGTGGGGTCCTTGTTCGCATATCCTTCACGAGGATACGCGTAGTCCCATATGTAGAACCTTATCGTGAGAGTTACAACAACCTTGATTACGAATTTTAAGTGTAGCAAGCACGAAACAAAGCATCATATCATCAATATTAACACAACATTCATTTTATAACGAGCAAAACACAATTGCACAGTTTTAACGATTCTGGCGTGAAAAACTTACGCGTAGTCTAAACCCTAAATCTCTGCGTATGAAATCTAGCCATGGAATATGCACAAAGCTTTTACGGTAGTTTAAGAGTGTTGAGGAGTCTTTATACCAAGTTATAACACTTAACTCGTTGTGAATCAATAGTTACCAAATATTATGAACTTTAAACCCTAAATCCAAAATGTTAACCAATTCGTGTTTACGGGTGGTTAATAACCATGGAAATCATTAATTCAACCACTTAAGACTATAACCCAACAATCTTTTATACCAAAACACTTCACATTTGGAAAAACCAAATCGACACATAAACCTAATTTAAGTAAATCATTTAATTAAGTGATTACAGGCGAGTTTGATGATTAAAAGCGTATCATTGATGTGTTAGAAGCGTTTTGACACTATTCTTTTAACCATAAACACTCAATCTTGATCATGTGTTCATACACATATCGTAGACCACAAAAGCGAGATTATACAAAGTTTTAACCGTTGGATTTTGAAAATTCAAAACCATTGCTTAAAAACATGTTGTAAACACGAAATCACTTACAAAATGATGATGCGAAACACGGATTACTTGAGTGAATTCTATCGTAGGATGGTTTTAGGTTTTGAGTAATAAATGAGAAGTGAAAGTTAGGTGGGGTGTTTTATTAAAAGTAACTTTAAGGTTTTGCAGTTTGGTCCCTCCACTTTTCCTTTTTCAAACAAAGCCTTTTAACTTCCATTTTGGTTACCAAACAAAGTTTTAGGAAAGAAACTTGTGACACTCCCCTCGACTTAAGAAAAGCGATGAAAAGTTATTAATTTTAGTCAGGGTGTCATTGTACCGAAACTTCACCATCATTGTTAAAAGAAACAACCGGATATGATAACATGCAAGTACAGATGTTTTGAAGCGGTTAAAGATTATTTTCTCCCCTCAACACTTGATCGGAAAAATCTTGAATTTTGAAAGATTAAAGTGTTGATGGAAAAATGTACTTGCCATGTTGAAAGAAAGATAGATTAGGAGAATATTTTTGTTGTTTTATCGGATTTTATATTTTTGTATTTTGTTTTGAAAATTATTTACAAAAGAGAGTTTTGGTGTTTGACGGTTTTTAAGGCAGTTTTAAGAGGTCATCCAATTCCTCTTGAGTCAAACACCTCATACCAATCCGGTGGACCAACTCATTAAACCTAGCGGGAGGCAAGGCTTTGGTGGCGGATCCGCGAATTGGTATTCTGCCCCCAAAGTATAATTCAACGGTACCACTTCCACGTGGTCCTTGATGAAATGATAGCGAAGATCGATGTGCTTTGATTTCGAGTCTTTGGCCAGGTTGCGAGATTGCAATGGCACTCCGATTGTCGCGATACATCGGGATTACATCGAATACGTAACCATAGTCTTTGAGTTGTGTTCTCATCCGGATGACTTGAGCACAACACGCGGACATGGCTACATATTACCTTGGTTGAAGACGGCGATGTACAATCCTCTTCTTTGATTGCCAAGACACCGGTTTATCACCGATAAATTGTAGAGCTCTGAAGTACTTTTCCTTGAGTCTAAGCATCCTGCGTGATCGGCGTCTGAAAAGCGATTAGTTCAAAACCGAATCCTTCGGATACGGATCCCCAAGTTAATGGTTCCCTTGATGTATCGGAGATTCTTTTAGCCTCGAGAGGTGGGTTTCGGTTGGTCGCGATCGATAGCGGGAGCATAGATAAGCGGCAAAGACAATATCAGTGCGCTGGTTGTTAGATACATGAGGGACCCAATAATACTTGGTATTTGGTAGGGTCAACTAATTTCCCATGTAAATCGCCGTCTAGCTTCTTGGTATGAGTCATTGGTGTGGCATAAGTATCACGGTTTTCATTCCAAATTTGTTTAACAATTCAAGGGCATATTTGGGTGACTCGAGAAAATACCACGGGTGATTGATGAACTTGCGATCCTAGAAAGAGCGTGAGTTCACCCATCATGGACATTTCAAAATTTTTCTTCATTAGTTTTGCAAAAGCGGTTGAAAACTTTTATGTGTAGACCCAAAATGATGTCATCCACGTAAATTTGAACAATTAAGATATGTGCCCGTGATATTGTATAAAAGAGTTGGGTCAACCGAGCCTTTGGTGAAATTATTGGCAATGAGGAAAGATGATAGCTTATCGTACCATGCCGAGAGGCTTGTTTGAGACCATAAAGAGCTTTGTTCGGTTTATAGACATGGTTGGGCACTCGGATCAGCGAATCCATCGGTTGGTGACATAAACCGTTTCTTTAAGTTGTCCATTGAAAGCGCCGTTTTGACATCCATATGATAGACCGTCATATTCATATGAGTTGCGACGCGAAATATCCGAACGACCTCAAGGCGAGCAGCCGGAGCAAAGATTCTTCAAAGTCTATTCCTCTTCACGATGATAACCCTTAGCAACTAGGCGTAACTTGTTTGGGATGGCGTTCCCTTGACATCAATTTGTTTTCCAAATCCATTTTAGACCAATGACGTAGACCCTGTTGGTCTTTCAACGATTCCCATACTTCAAGGCGTTTGAATTGGTTGAGTTCTTCTGTATGGATTCAATCCAGTTGTCTTTTGTCATTGCGTCCTTAATGTTTTAGGTTCAGTTGGCGGGCGGTGAGTGCATAAATGCAATGTTCACCGTCGTGTGAAGACATTGTCTCGTAACGGTTGGTTGATTGGGGTTGCCAATAATGTTAGCCGAGGATGGTCTTTGTCCATCGGTGTGTAGAGGTTGATGTTGGTATACATTGTGCGATTTTGAGGATTCAAATGGTTTGTTGAAGATTCGCGACATCCGGTGCGGCGATCTCATTAGCAAGCGGGTTGAAGAGCATTTGGATCAAAATCTGCGGTGGGGTACTTCATTCGAATATCATCGGTTGGTTCATCATTGTTGGAGCGGTGTATTCAAGCTGTTGTGTTGGAGTCAAGCTGGTGTAGGTGCATCCTCAACACTGAGTTGTTGTAGCGGTGTATCAAGTATAGGAATATTATCGGGTTGTGCGGTGAAACAATGGATACACTTGGAGCACGTTCATCAATATCGTCACGAGCGGAGGAGCAAATAACCTTTCCATTTGTTGACGAGTTAGGCGGGGCTTTGTTCGGTGATGATGGGGGTTGAGGAAGTTTAAGCGGTTGTGACCGGGTTCTAAGTCTATTATACTCGAAGCCATTTCCGTGAGTTCATCAAAATGAGCATGAATCGTTTCCATTACCTCCTTGGTTCGACGATTCCATTCGGAAACCTTTAGAATTGTCACGGTATCCAATAAAGACTCCAATATCGACTTTGGCTTTGAGCTTTCCAAAATCATCACGATCATTATTCGGATAACAAAGGGATCCAAATACATGAAAGTGTTTGAGGTTCGGTTTATAGTTGTGGACAAGCTCGAAAGGTGTTTTGTTGTGGCGTTTGTGATCATAGAACGGTTTTGAGTATAGCATGCGATGATACAACCACGCCCATAAGTAATCGTAAGTTTAGCATTGATTAACATTGTTCTTGCGACTTCCACTAACGTTCGGTTTAGTCTTTCAACAACTCCGTTTTGTTCGGTGTCACGTGTAATAGATGTTTGATCTTTGAATTCCCACTTTCTCATAGAATTCACGAAGGGTTTTGTTAACAAATTCGGTTCCTTTATGCATTACGATTATCCCGACGGTGTTGCGGAGTGAACACATATTTTTGTGAGAAAGGTGATGATCATTTGTGGAGCTTGGTCTTTGCTTGAAGAAAGTAGACCCAAGTCCATCGTGAGTAGTCATCAACAATTACTAAGATGTAGCGTTTGCCATTGATCGTTTGCAGCGCGTCGGACCACACAAATCCATGTGAAGAAGATGTAGCACATCTTTGAGGCGTGTTCCACCTTTGACGGAAAATGAGCACGAGTGCTTTTCCCTTGTTCACATCTGAGCAAGGTGATCTTTTGAATACTGGAATCGTGGGAGTCCTTCAACGAGTTTGTGTCGAGCAAGGTTGGTGATGGTTTGAAAGTTTAGATGTGAGAGCAGCGGTGCCATAGCCGAGGATTTTGTAGATGTTGCCTTTGAAAGTAAGCATATGGGAGAGGAAGCAACCATGTCTTGCATAGAGATAGTGTAGAGACTAGAATTACGCGAGCGGACATAAGGTCATTTCCTTGTAGATTACGAATGAAATAAGTTTTCTTCACGAAAGCAACCTCCAAATCTCCATCACAAAATTGACCTCTTGAAAGCAGTTGTGGTCGAGGCCTTCCACATAGTAAACCTGCGATTTCGATGTTCCCATTGACATAATCTCCGTAGCCCATGATAGTTGCGGTGATGGTTCTGAACTGTCGGTGCCAATGAACTTTGCAATAAAGTTTGATAACAGTTTAAGGTTGCTTATCATGTGTCCGGGAACATCCGCTATCAACAATCCAGAGAGAATGATCATATCACTGCATTACACACAGGCGACACGGATGGAATAGAAGTAGATGTGGAACCCGAAATGTTAGAGGTTCGAGCGATATATTAGACATACACACATTAATAATTTTAGGCACCCATTTAAATCCTAGTGTGTTATATATCTATTTACGCCATCTATAACTACTCTTTGCTTTAGTCTTAGTGAATGCACTAGGTGGTACTTCATTCTTAGGAGGTGGCTGAGCTACAGTGACATCAAAGTTTGCCTTAGAATCTAAAGAAGGCGGTCTACCAAGCACGGACTTAGAACGATTAGTGGGCCTAGAGATATTCCGATTCTTAGGATTCCGTAATCGAGAGATTATAGCTTTAGCAACACATTTGTCATGACAATCGAAATTCATACTCTTGACAAATAACACAAGGTGCATCGAATGAATATCAAAAGTACTTAACGGTTTAGCATTCGTTACATCACTATTTCTATTACATTTGCGGACGTAACATCTATAGTGGAAGCAACATGAGTTTTATTCGAGTTCTAGGGTGTTCTTCTACTTTAGCATTCCTTATTGATCTTTTCTTAGGTCGCAACTTCCTATTCTTGATTGAGTGCTCCTAGGTTTGTGAAGTGCGGACGTTTGGAAAAGATGCAACTATTCTGTTTTCAAAGAGAGGAAACACATTAGCAACTTGTGATTTGGCGGTGGGAATTCTAGGTTCACGATTACTAAGTGTGACTGGTGCTATTCTCTTAATCAATGTGGGCGGAAGTTGTTCATACTTTCCTAACATTTCTCTTAACTTAGAGATAGTGTGAATCAAATCTTGATTTTCGAGCGAATATTACCGAAGAAAATTCATGACTTCTCTAGTGTGAGCAAGATAGTGATCAAGTTCGTTAGATGCTTCATGATGAGTCTTATTGAGCAAATCAAATATGACACCATATTCTGTTTAACTTTTGAGAGTTCTTGTTCATATTTTGAGATTTGACTTTTCAAAGACACGTTTTGATCATCCGCTTGCTCAATTTTAGGATCGAAAGATTTTGCACTCAACCGAGCGATTTTCTTTTGAAAACGAGTTGATGATTGTGAATATCTTTTCACACCAATGAAGACGGCGTTTGGCATTGTAAATTTCGTTGAGTAATTGTTTATTTTCGCTTTTAAAGACTCGATCTGAAGCACATTATCGGTGTTCTCATGATTACAACATTTTCAACAATATCGGCGAGAGATGTAATCGGATGCAAATGGCAAAGCATGAAGTAACACAACATTATGGATATCAAACGGATAACATCTTCCAAGTCGATCAACATCTTTTCTACACATTTTCTTTTTGCGTTTAGTGTTAGAAATAGATGTTTACGCTTTCTCTCGGCGTTTTCATTACCCAAGTTCCTTATGAAAATCCTTTTCGAGCAATTGCACAACTTTTCAAGTTTTAACATTAGGTAAAAGATTTTTAC